>JAAAWM010010887.1:0-54038 GCA_036873465.1 Thinopyrum obtusiflorum | reverse complement strand
GTCGGACATGGATAGCGATCCAGTCCCGACCGCCACCTCCCCTCATCCTGCCGACGATGCCGAGGTGTTGTCTCAAGAAGCACCAGATCAAGGGGAGACAGTCCCAGAGGCGCCTCAAGGCGACCTTCCGGACTCCGGGAGCCGAGGGGACGGGGCCCCCGAGAGCTCCGAGTTCGGCCCTCAGCCGAACACCATGCCGGACCCTCCAGCGGTTCCGGGCTCAGGCAGGCGGTCTCCTTCTAAGAGGAGCAAGACGCCTGTGCCGGTGACCTATGTCCTTCCAGAGGCGCCGGATAGTCTGCTGGAAGCGCTTCGCAGTGCTTCCATCGACAAGGAGCACCGCACTATCATGAGTGCGGTTATCCACCCCCCCCCCCCCCCCCCCCCCCCCCCCCCCCTGACTGAAGCCTGTGCCAGCCTTCTAACAGGCTTTGAGGTAAGTGTTTTAAAATGTAGTAGAAATATTACCGCATAGACAGTAGCCCCTGATGCTTTGTTCGGTGTTCACAAAGAAAAGCCGAACAGAGGATCAAATAATATCGCAGGAGTCTAATATAAGTATGTCAATATGCATATGCAGGCTTCGCTGCTGGCGTCCGCCGCACTGACTGCGGAGGTCGCCGTACTGAAGCAGGACCTCGAGGGGTCCAGGAAAGAGCTCGGCCTTGCCAAGAGGCAGCTCGAGGAGAACAAGGGTAAGTAATACCCTGTCTATAGATATGTATATATAAAAGAAGACGCGATTGCAAAATGACAGGATCATCGTATATTTGCCAGGGGCCACGACCGAGGTGGCCCCCCCCCCCCCCCCCCCCCCCCCCCCCCCCCCCCCCCCCCCCCCCCCCCCCCCCCCCCCCCCCCCCCCCCCCCCCCCCCCCCCCCCCCTTGAAGACGCGAGAGTCCGAGCTTGCCGCGGCCCTTGAGAGTGCAAAGAGTGCCAAGGCTGAAGCCCAAAAGGCCCTCCAGGAGATTGATGCGATGAAGAAGATAGCGGCGGGTAAGGCATTCTATATGCAAAGCAAGCATGTGAAAGTAAATTACTTGTTACTTACCCGAATCCGGAGCTCTCCAGGAGCATTCGCAGATTTGCCCCGCAGCGTGTCGGATGCCGCACAGTTTTACCAGGCCGAGGAGGGAAGCTCAACGGAGAAGCTGTTCTGGGCCCAATATACTGGGACCGAACACCCGGTGCCTATGAGCGACCAGCTAAAGCAGCTGGTCGAGCTACACAAGGCGGCCGAACAGGCCATGAAGGGCTTTATAGTCCGGCTGTGGCCTGGCGACGCCCTTCCGAACAGCTACTTCGGCCTGGTGAGGCGGCTTGTGGATGCCTGCCCACGGCTGGAGGTCGTCAAGCGGTCCGTCTGCATCGAAGGTGCACGCCGGGCTTTCGCCCGTGTGAAGGTGCAGTGGGCCAAGCTAGACGCTGTGAAGCTGATCAAGGAAGGGCCGCCGCAGGGCAAGGAGCATCGCACCCCCGAGCCCCCCCCCCCCCCCCCCCCCCCCCCCCCCCCCCCCCCCCCCCCCCCCCCCCCCCCCCCCCCCCCCCCCCCCCCCCCCCCCCCCCCCCCCCCCCCCCCCCCCCCCCCCCCCCCCCCCCCCCCCCCCCCCCCCCCCCCCCCCCCCCCCCCCCCCCCCCCCCCCCCCCCCCCCCCCCCCCCCCCCCCCCCCCCCCCCCCCCCCCCCCCCCCCCCCCCCCCCCCCCCCCCCCCCCCCCCCCCCCCCCCCCCCCCCCCCCCCCCCCCCCCCCCCCCCCCCCCCCCCCCCCCCCCCCCCCCCCCCCCCCCCCCCCCCCCCCCCCCCCCCCCCCCCCCCCCCCCCCCCCCCCCCCCCCCCCCCCCCCCCCCCCCCCCCCCCCCCCCCCCCCCCCCCCCCCCCCCCCCCCCCCCCCCCCCCCCCCCCCCCCCCCCCCCCCCCCCCCCCCCCCCCCCCCCCCCCCCCCCCCCCCCCCCCCCCCCCCCCCCCCCCCCCCCCCCCCCCCCCCCCCCCCCCCCCCCCCCCCCCCCCCCCCCCCCCCCCCCCCCCCCCCCCCCCCCCCCCCCCCCCCCCCCCCCCCCCCCCCCCCCCCCCCCCCCCCCCCCCCCCCCCCCCCCCCCCCCCCCCCCCCCCCCCCCCCCCCCCCCCCCCCCCCCCCCCCCCCCCCCCCCCCCCCCCCCCCCCCCCCCCCCCCCCCCCCCCCCCCCCCCCCCCCCCCCCCCCCCCCCCCCCCCCCCCCCCCCCCCCCCCCCCCCCCCCCCCCCCCCCCCCCCCCCCCCCCCCCCCCCCCCCCCCCCCCCCCCCCCCCCCCCCCCCCCCCCCCCCCCCCCCCCCCCCCCCCCCCCCCATGTCATGAATGAACATATATATATATAAGAAGACTGCATTAATAGTCTTAATGCTATGCATTTTTTATTCAACAAGGTGTGTTAAAGCAGAATGATACAAGTAGTGCGATAAGCAAAAAGTAGGATTGTTTAACATGTCCCTTCCAAGGGCAAGCCGAGGAATAGTATTAAAACAAATATTTCACTCATTATCGTAATCCACCTGGGAGTTCCGAGGTGTGACGTAGCTTTCCACCTCCTTGGTTGCCGCATCATGTGTTCGGCAATCACGCTGCCGGACAGGGTTTCCAGAGATTAAAGTCCTCAAAGAGAAAAATAACAAAGCGGGAAGCCCCTAGTGCGGTTTAAGCCGCGACTTGGGGTGTGCCGCCGTCGTGCCCCCTCCCCGCCTGTGCCCATGGTATTTTTAATGCGTAAATATGTACGCGTGGCACGGATTTCACCGTTTGGCTGGGGCCGGGGTGGGGGCCGCATTGCTATGCGAGCTCGGGATGTGCCAGGCGGTCCAGTTGTCGATTACTCCGGGAGCGCTTGAAGTTGTCCGGGTCCTTAAACACCGAACTAGTGGATTGCCTAAAGAGGCTGCTTTGCACTTCTGCTGCGAGGGCCGCAGTGTGCTCCTCCGTGCGGAGAGAGCGCTCTGTGTTTCCATTGACTGTGATGACCCCCCGAGGTCCTGGCATCTTGAGCTTGAGATATGCATAATGTGGTACCGCGTTGAATCTTGCAAATGCGGTTCGCCCGAGTAGTGCATGGTAGCCACTGTGGAACGAGACTATGTCGAAGATTAACACTTCGCTTCGGAAGTTATCCGGAGATCCGAAGACCACTTCTAGTGTAACTGAGCCTGTGTAATGGGCCTCTACACCTGGTATGACACCTTTAAAGGTCGTTTTAGTGGGTTTGATCCTTGAGGGGTCTATACCCATTTTGCGCACCGTGTCCTGATAAAGCAGGCTCAGGCTGCTGCCGCCGTCCATTAGGACTCGAGTGAGGTGAAATCCATCAATGATTGGGTCGAGGACCAATGCGGCGAATCTGCCATGACGGATGCTAGTGGGGTGGTCCCTACGATCAAAGGTGATCAGACAGGAGGACCATGGGTTGAACTTGGGGGCGACTGGCTCCAACGCATATACGTCCTTGAGCGCACGCGCCTTTAGGGACTTGAAAACCTCTCGAACAGCGACCAGTCACTCGCCTTATCATGACAGTTAGTTTTAGCTTTCTCTACTGAGGTGCTTAGCACATCAGAACCGGGGCACAATCGCAGTAGTTCTCCCAGTGCTACCTTAGCCTATATAGCGGAACGTAAGGTACCAAAACATGGGAGCCAGGCAAACCCAACTATTGACCCAAGACATGATTCGGAGCCGATGCATATAATGCTACAAGTTCGGGGTGCCGCACTGTCGAAAGTGTTCGGACTTCTCACACCGTATTATGGGGTATGCTTAAGCCCCTAGCGTATTGGCCGTACCAGAGTGTACGGGTGCTGGATGTCATGAATGAACATATATATATATAAGAAGACTGCATTAATAGTCTTAATGCTATGCATTTCCCCCCCCCCCCCCCCCCCCCCCCCCCCCCCCCCCCCCCCCCCCCCCCCCCCCCCCCCCCCCCCCCCCCCCCCCCCCCCCCCCCCCCCCCCCCCCCCCCCCCCCCCCCCCCCCCCCCCCCCCCCCCCCCCCCCCCCCCCCCCCCCCCCCCCCCCCCCCCCCCCCCCCCCCCCCCCCCCCCCCCCCCCCCCCCCCCCCCCCCCCCCCCCCCCCCCCCCCCCCCCCCCCCCCCCCCCCCCCCCCCCCCCCCCCCCCCCCCCCCCCCCCCCCCCCCCCCCCCCCCCCCCCCCCCCCCCCCCCCCCCCCCCCCCCCCCCCCCCCCCCCCCCCCCCCCCCCCCCCCCCCCCCCCCCCCCCCCCCCCCCCCCCCCCCCCCCCCCCCCCCCCCCCCCCCCCCCCCCCCCCCCCCCCCCCCCCCCCCCCCCCCCCCCCCCCCCCCCCCCCCCCCCCCCCCCCCCCCCCCCCCCCCCCCCCCCCCCCCCCCCCCCCCCCCCCCCCCCCCCCCCCCCCCCCCCCCCCCCCCCCCCCCCCCCCCCCCCCCCCCCCCCCCCCCCCCCCCCCCCCCCCCCCCCCCCCCCCCCCCCCCCCCCCCCCCCCCCCCCCCCCCCCCCCCCCCCCCCCCCCCCCCCCCCCCCCCCCCCCCCCCCCCCCCCCCCCCCCCCCCCCCCCCCCCCCCCCCCCCCCCCCCCCCCCCCCCCCCCCCCCCCCCCCCCCCCCCCCCCCCCCCCCCCCCCCCCCCCCCCCCCCCCCCCCCCCCCCCCCCCCCCCCCCCCCCCCCCCCCCCCCCCCCCCCCCCCCCCCCCCCCCCCCCCCCCCCCCCCCCCCCCCCCCCCCCCCCCCCCCCCCCCCCCCCCCCCCCCCCCCCCCCCCCCCCCCCCCCCCCCCCCCCCCCCCCCCCCCCCCCCCCCCCCCCCCCCCCCCCCCCCCCCCCCCCCCCCCCCCCCCCCCCCCCCCCCCCCCCCCCCCCCCCCCCCCCCCCCCCCCCCCCCCCCCCCCCCCCCCCCCCCCCCCCCCCCCCCCCCCCCCCCCCCCCCCCCCCCCCCCCCCCCCCCCCCCCCCCCCCCCCCCCCCCCCCCCCCCCCCCCCCCCCCCCCCCCCCCCCCCCCCCCCCCCCCCCCCCCCCCCCCCCCCCCCCCCCCCCCCCCCCCCCCCCCCCCCCCCCCCCCCCCCCCCCCCCCCCCCCCCCCCCCCCCCCCCCCCCCCCCCCCCCCCCCCCCCCCCCCCCCCCCCCCCCCCCCCCCCCCCCCCCCCCCCCCCCCCCCCCCCCCCCCCCCCCCCCCCCCCCCCCCCCCCCCCCCCCCCCCCCCCCCCCCCCCCCCCCCCCCCCCCCCCCCCCCCCCCCCCCCCCCCCCCCCCCCCCCCCCCCCCCCCCCCCCCCCCCCCCCCCCCCCCCCCCCCCCCCCCCCCCCCCCCCCCCCCCCCCCCCCCCCCCCCCCCCCCCCCCCCCCCCCCCCCCCCCCCCCCCCCCCCCCCCCCCCCCCCCCCCCCCCCCCCCCCCCCCCCCCCCCCCCCCCCCCCCCCCCCCCCCCCCCCCCCCCCCCCCCCCCCCCCCCCCCCCCCCCCCCCCCCCCCCCCCCCCCCCCCCCCCCCCCCCCCCCCCCCCCCCCCCCCCCCCCCCCCCCCCCCCCCCCCCCCCCCCCCCCCCCCCCCCCCCCCCCCCCCCCCCCCCCCCCCCCCCCCCCCCCCCCCCCCCCCCCCCCCCCCCCCCCCCCCCCCCCCCCCCCCCCCCCCCCCCCCCCCCCCCCCCCCCCCCCCCCCCCCCCCCCCCCCCCCCCCCCCCCCCCCCCCCCCCCCCCCCCCCCCCCCCCCCCCCCCCCCCCCCCCCCCCCCCCCCCCCCCCCCCCCCCCCCCCCCCCCCCCCCCCCCCCCCCCCCCCCCCCCCCCCCCCCCCCCCCCCCCCCCCCCCCCCCCCCCCCCCCCCCCCCCCCCCCCCCCCCCCCCCCCCCCCCCCCCCCCCCCCCCCCCCCCCCCCCCCCCCCCCCCCCCCCCCCCCCCCCCCCCCCCCCCCCCCCCCCCCCCCCCCCCCCCCCCCCCCCCCCCCCCCCCCCCCCCCCCCCCCCCCCCCCCCCCCCCCCCCCCCCCCCCCCCCCCCCCCCCCCCCCCCCCCCCCCCCCCCCCCCCCCCCCCCCCCCCCCCCCCCCCCCCCCCCCCCCCCCCCCCCCCCCCCCCCCCCCCCCCCCCCCCCCCCCCCCCCCCCCCCCCCCCCCCCCCCCCCCCCCCCCCCCCCCCCCCCCCCCCCCCCCCCCCCCCCCCCCCCCCCCCCCCCCCCCCCCCCCCCCCCCCCCCCCCCCCCCCCCCCCCCCCCCCCCCCCCCCCCCCCCCCCCCCCCCCCCCCCCCCCCCCCCCCCCCCCCCCCCCCCCCCCCCCCCCCCCCCCCCCCCCCCCCCCCCCCCCCCCCCCCCCCCCCCCCCCCCCCCCCCCCCCCCCCCCCCCCCCCCCCCCCCCCCCCCCCCCCCCCCCCCCCCCCCCCCCCCCCCCCCCCCCCCCCCCCCCCCCCCCCCCCCCCCCCCCCCCCCCCCCCCCCCCCCCCCCCCCCCCCCCCCCCCCCCCCCCCCCCCCCCCCCCCCCCCCCCCCCCCCCCCCCCCCCCCCCCCCCCCCCCCCCCCCCCCCCCCCCCCCCCCCCCCCCCCCCCCCCCCCCCCCCCCCCCCCCCCCCCCCCCCCCCCCCCCCCCCCCCCCCCCCCCCCCCCCCCCCCCCCCCCCCCCCCCCCCCCCCCCCCCCCCCCCCCCCCCCCCCCCCCCCCCCCCCCCCCCCCCCCCCCCCCCCCCCCCCCCCCCCCCCCCCCCCCCCCCCCCCCCCCCCCCCCCCCCCCCCCCCCCCCCCCCCCCCCCCCCCCCCCCCCCCCCCCCCCCCCCCCCCCCCCCCCCCCCCCCCCCCCCCCCCCCCCCCCCCCCCCCCCCCCCCCCCCCCCCCCCCCCCCCCCCCCCCCCCCCCCCCCCCCCCCCCCCCCCCCCCCCCCCCCCCCCCCCCCCCCCCCCCCCCCCCCCCCCCCCCCCCCCCCCCCCCCCCCCCCCCCCCCCCCCCCCCCCCCCCCCCCCCCCCCCCCCCCCCCCCCCCCCCCCCCCCCCCCCCCCCCCCCCCCCCCCCCCCCCCCCCCCCCCCCCCCCCCCCCCCCCCCCCCCCCCCCCCCCCCCCCCCCCCCCCCCCCCCCCCCCCCCCCCCCCCCCCCCCCCCCCCCCCCCCCCCCCCCCCCCCCCCCCCCCCCCCCCCCCCCCCCCCCCCCCCCCCCCCCCCCCCCCCCCCCCCCCCCCCCCCCCCCCCCCCCCCCCCCCCCCCCCCCCCCCCCCCCCCCCCCCCCCCCCCCCCCCCCCCCCCCCCCCCCCCCCCCCCCCCCCCCCCCCCCCCCCCCCCCCCCCCCCCCCCCCCCCCCCCCCCCCCCCCCCCCCCCCCCCCCCCCCCCCCCCCCCCCCCCCCCCCCCCCCCCCCCCCCCCCCCCCCCCCCCCCCCCCCCCCCCCCCCCCCCCCCCCCCCCCCCCCCCCCCCCCCCCCCCCCCCCCCCCCCCCCCCCCCCCCCCCCCCCCCCCCCCCCCCCCCCCCCCCCCCCCCCCCCCCCCCCCCCCCCCCCCCCCCCCCCCCCCCCCCCCCCCCCCCCCCCCCCCCCCCCCCCCCCCCCCCCCCCCCCCCCCCCCCCCCCCCCCCCCCCCCCCCCCCCCCCCCCCCCCCCCCCCCCCCCCCCCCCCCCCCCCCCCCCCCCCCCCCCCCCCCCCCCCCCCCCCCCCCCCCCCCCCCCCCCCCCCCCCCCCCCCCCCCCCCCCCCCCCCCCCCCCCCCCCCCCCCCCCCCCCCCCCCCCCCCCCCCCCCCCCCCCCCCCCCCCCCCCCCCCCCCCCCCCCCCCCCCCCCCCCCCCCCCCCCCCCCCCCCCCCCCCCCCCCCCCCCCCCCCCCCCCCCCCCCCCCCCCCCCCCCCCCCCCCCCCCCCCCCCCCCCCCCCCCCCCCCCCCCCCCCCCCCCCCCCCCCCCCCCCCCCCCCCCCCCCCCCCCCCCCCCCCCCCCCCCCCCCCCCCCCCCCCCCCCCCCCCCCCCCCCCCCCCCCCCCCCCCCCCCCCCCCCCCCCCCCCCCCCCCCCCCCCCCCCCCCCCCCCCCCCCCCCCCCCCCCCCCCCCCCCCCCCCCCCCCCCCCCCCCCCCCCCCCCCCCCCCCCCCCCCCCCCCCCCCCCCCCCCCCCCCCCCCCCCCCCCCCCCCCCCCCCCCCCCCCCCCCCCCCCCCCCCCCCCCCCCCCCCCCCCCCCCCCCCCCCCCCCCCCCCCCCCCCCCCCCCCCCCCCCCCCCCCCCCCCCCCCCCCCCCCCCCCCCCCCCCCCCCCCCCCCCCCCCCCCCCCCCCCCCCCCCCCCCCCCCCCCCCCCCCCCCCCCCCCCCCCCCCCCCCCCCCCCCCCCCCCCCCCCCCCCCCCCCCCCCCCCCCCCCCCCCCCCCCCCCCCCCCCCCCCCCCCCCCCCCCCCCCCCCCCCCCCCCCCCCCCCCCCCCCCCCCCCCCCCCCCCCCCCCCCCCCCCCCCCCCCCCCCCCCCCCCCCCCCCCCCCCCCCCCCCCCCCCCCCCCCCCCCCCCCCCCCCCCCCCCCCCCCCCCCCCCCCCCCCCCCCCCCCCCCCCCCCCCCCCCCCCCCCCCCCCCCCCCCCCCCCCCCCCCCCCCCCCCCCCCCCCCCCCCCCCCCCCCCCCCCCCCCCCCCCCCCCCCCCCCCCCCCCCCCCCCCCCCCCCCCCCCCCCCCCCCCCCCCCCCCCCCCCCCCCCCCCCCCCCCCCCCCCCCCCCCCCCCCCCCCCCCCCCCCCCCCCCCCCCCCCCCCCCCCCCCCCCCCCCCCCCCCCCCCCCCCCCCCCCCCCCCCCCCCCCCCCCCCCCCCCCCCCCCCCCCCCCCCCCCCCCCCCCCCCCCCCCCCCCCCCCCCCCCCCCCCCCCCCCCCCCCCCCCCCCCCCCCCCCCCCCCCCCCCCCCCCCCCCCCCCCCCCCCCCCCCCCCCCCCCCCCCCCCCCCCCCCCCCCCCCCCCCCCCCCCCCCCCCCCCCCCCCCCCCCCCCCCCCCCCCCCCCCCCCCCCCCCCCCCCCCCCCCCCCCCCCCCCCCCCCCCCCCCCCCCCCCCCCCCCCCCCCCCCCCCCCCCCCCCCCCCCCCCCCCCCCCCCCCCCCCCCCCCCCCCCCCCCCCCCCCCCCCCCCCCCCCCCCCCCCCCCCCCCCCCCCCCCCCCCCCCCCCCCCCCCCCCCCCCCCCCCCCCCCCCCCCCCCCCCCCCCCCCCCCCCCCCCCCCCCCCCCCCCCCCCCCCCCCCCCCCCCCCCCCCCCCCCCCCCCCCCCCCCCCCCCCCCCCCCCCCCCCCCCCCCCCCCCCCCCCCCCCCCCCCCCCCCCCCCCCCCCCCCCCCCCCCCCCCCCCCCCCCCCCCCCCCCCCCCCCCCCCCCCCCCCCCCCCCCCCCCCCCCCCCCCCCCCCCCCCCCCCCCCCCCCCCCCCCCCCCCCCCCCCCCCCCCCCCCCCCCCCCCCCCCCCCCCCCCCCCCCCCCCCCCCCCCCCCCCCCCCCCCCCCCCCCCCCCCCCCCCCCCCCCCCCCCCCCCCCCCCCCCCCCCCCCCCCCCCCCCCCCCCCCCCCCCCCCCCCCCCCCCCCCCCCCCCCCCCCCCCCCCCCCCCCCCCCCCCCCCCCCCCCCCCCCCCCCCCCCCCCCCCCCCCCCCCCCCCCCCCCCCCCCCCCCCCCCCCCCCCCCCCCCCCCCCCCCCCCCCCCCCCCCCCCCCCCCCCCCCCCCCCCCCCCCCCCCCCCCCCCCCCCCCCCCCCCCCCCCCCCCCCCCCCCCCCCCCCCCCCCCCCCCCCCCCCCCCCCCCCCCCCCCCCCCCCCCCCCCCCCCCCCCCCCCCCCCCCCCCCCCCCCCCCCCCCCCCCCCCCCCCCCCCCCCCCCCCCCCCCCCCCCCCCCCCCCCCCCCCCCCCCCCCCCCCCCCCCCCCCCCCCCCCCCCCCCCCCCCCCCCCCCCCCCCCCCCCCCCCCCCCCCCCCCCCCCCCCCCCCCCCCCCCCCCCCCCCCCCCCCCCCCCCCCCCCCCCCCCCCCCCCCCCCCCCCCCCAAAAAAACTGCCTAATGTTGAGGACGAAGTTCGGGGCCAGATCATGGAAGTCTAGCCCGCAGTAGAACATGAGACCATGGACGAATGGATGGAGGGGAAACCCCAGTCCGCGGAGGAAGTGGTGGAGGAAAACTACCCTCTCGTGAGGTTCAGGGTTAGGAACGATTTGCCCCGCAGCGGGCAATCGATGCGCGATATTCGCGGCCAAGTATCCGGCTCCGCGCAGCTTCTTGATGTGTCCCTCCGTAATGGAGGAAGCAATCCATTTGTCTCCCGCTCCAAACATGATTGGAGAAGGTTGAGGGGAAGGATGTGGGCTTGGGCGTTGGAGCTCGAGTGCACAAGAGTGGATGAGCAAGGAGGAAGAAGGCATGGGTAGAAAAAGGTTAAACCTTGTCCCTTTATAAGGGCAGATGAAACTATGCGCCCCCACTAGCCTGGTAAAACTCGTTTATCCCCCAAGCGCCGTAATCGATGGCGCGGCTGGGTTACCCATGCCCGTATTGATGAGAATCCCGAAATAAGGGGGACACGATCTCTGCTTTGACAAGACGTGTCAAAAAAACTGCCTAATGTTGAGGACGAAGTTCGGGGCCAGATCATGGAAGTCTAGCCCGCAGTAGAACATCCCCCCCCCCCCCCCCCCCCCCCCCCCCCCCCCCCCCCCCCCCCCCCCCCCCCCCCCCCCCCCCCCCCCCCCCCCCCCCCCCCCCCCCCCCCCCCCCCCCCCCCCCCCCCCCCCCCCCCCCCCCCCCCCCCCCCCCCCCCCCCCCCCCCCCCCCCCCCCCCCCCCCCCCCCCCCCCCCCCCCCCCCCCCCCCCCCCCCCCCCCCCCCCCCCCCCCCCCCCCCCCCCCCCCCCCCCCCCCCCCCCCCCCCCCCCCCCCCCCCCCCCCCCCCCCCCCCCCCCCCCCCCCCCCCCCCCCCCCCCCCCCCCCCCCCCCCCCCCCCCCCCCCCCCCCCCCCCCCCCCCCCCCCCCCCCCCCCCCCCCCCCCCCCCCCCCCCCCCCCCCCCCCCCCCCCCCCCCCCCCCCCCCCCCCCCCCCCCCCCCCCCCCCCCCCCCCCCCCCCCCCCCCCCCCCCCCCCCCCCCCCCCCCCCCCCCCCCCCCCCCCCCCCCCCCCCCCCCCCCCCCCCCCCCCCCCCCCCCCCCCCCCCCCCCCCCCCCCCCCCCCCCCCCCCCCCCCCCCCCCCCCCCCCCCCCCCCCCCCCCCCCCCCCCCCCCCCCCCCCCCCCCCCCCCCCCCCCCCCCCCCCCCCCCCCCCCCCCCCCCCCCCCCCCCCCCCCCCCCCCCCCCCCCCCCCCCCCCCCCCCCCCCCCCCCCCCCCCCCCCCCCCCCCCCCCCCCCCCCCCCCCCCCCCCCCCCCCCCCCCCCCCCCCCCCCCCCCCCCCCCCCCCCCCCCCCCCCCCCCCCCCCCCCCCCCCCCCCCCCCCCCCCCCCCCCCCCCCCCCCCCCCCCCCCCCCCCCCCCAGGCCCCTCGGATCAAATATCCAAATCATAGTGGATTAGGAGCACGCGGTAACAAGCAGAGACTCACGAAAGATGTGACCCCGTTGCCCCATCTCGAGGACTTGCGGCAAGGGCTAAGAATGCCCGGCCACGCCTCATAAGTATCTCGCGGGCACCTTCCAGGTCAAACCCGACTCCACAATGAGGAGGTGGCTGATGGGTTCAGTAGCAATCCATCGACATGTCAAAAAGGATGTATGCCAAAATGATATGAACAAGTTTGTGTTGGGGGGAAGGCAAGAATGTTGTCAATGATAACCCAAATCATCGAGGGGCAAGGATGGTATTTCTCATCACGAATTCGATTGATATGCTGGAAGAGCTCAGATGTTGACGAGCATGACACAATTGTCGAGAGATTTCAGGAAGATGTAATCGATCGGCGATGACATCAAGTCAAAGGAATGATGAAGCGAAAAGTTATTGGAACCACGGGTACAACACAAACTCAAAAACAAGCTTGCTGTTCAAGGCGAAATGGTATGACGAGGAAGATCGACATAAGCTTAGGTCATCGTCGAAAACTCTGTTCTGGGAAAAAGGACCAGGTAGCACAGTTAAAATTTAGCACAATAATGACATAGCCGGCCAGGCTAGGAATGACTTGAAGGATTATTAAACTCGTAAGCAAAGGAAATTACTTAGAGTTATAGAATCGGAGTGCGGAATTGATTCAACCGGTTCACTTATCGGTGTCCTCGAGTGATTAATAACTCAGATCCCGGGGGAAATCTAAAATCGGTGAGAAGCAATACTAGATGAAGACTCATATAGGAAGCAACACAGTTCTTTGATATTCTCGAGGTACCGGAGGGTAATACTCGAAGGAAGATCAAAATAAAGGTTGCGGAGATGCGTTGATCTGAAGAAGACAAGTGCTTTAACTTGTCCGAGAAATGGAATTAAAGGAGAACAATCATGGTGACAACCACAGTTGCAAAGGACCAAACATAGATACCATATGAACTTATAACAAGGGGATTATTATTATCACAAGAAGCTTCCATGATAAGTGCCACATCATGTCCATGGGCATGCACACAAAGTTCAAGGTCGACTCCCACTTCCTCAATGCATAACCTTGCATTCACTCCTCGTTTTCGAAGAAATTGTAGTGTAGAGGATTTGTCTGGCGAAATACCAAAAGAGTAAGACTCCTGAGGGCTCTCGGGTTCACACGGATTATGGAAGGCGTAAGTTCAACCCATCGGGGCATTTTTACGAATCTATGCCACCATCAGCCAAGCAAAAGATACGAGTTCAAAAGCAGAGTATCGAAGTCAAAGCAGATGATTCAATTTATCGAAGGTATTATGTATCAGGGAAAAACTCACAAGACTTTGGATGTGAAGGTCACTGTCGGATAACAACCCAGCAATGGATCTGGCGGTTCACGACAAAGTTGATGTGAGTATCGGTAGTCAATCAGATGAAGAAGGGGATGCAAAGGTATCGGCTTATAGAAACATTTGAATGACTCGATGCTTGGGTACAAAGGAATTATGATTTCAAGATGAAGGATCAGAAGCATAGGCTCTGGTCAAAAGATGAGTAAGTTGAATAGACTTAGAGGTGTACCCGATCAAATCTGGATTGGGCAAGAACCAGCTCATATCTGGAAGAATGTCTGAGCCGGAAAGAAAAATTCCAAGGATTGATTGATGATTGCGAGTATTCGCACACACGCTGAATCCATAGGAACAGAATGACAATCACAAATAATTTTAAAGAATATTGCTAGACATATGGAATTAATCCTAATGCAAGCAGGCAAGGAGAATCAAGAGCAATAGGCTGCAGAGGATTTTGAAAGATCAGAAAGCCTTTTCAGGTATTTGGAAAGCATATGAACAACTGGGGATGAACGAACCCCGGTTAAGTGAATTATTCGCAGTTCGAAAAGAAGCTGCAAAGCACAAGGCACAAAGGATTCTCGGAACAACGGAGAGTACTAGTGGTATCTTGTAATAACAGGAGCAACTGTGGATGAAGGTACAGGCGGCAAGGATGTTATTCATGGGGATTATCGATGGTCAGGAACTGCAAGGCAGTTGGCACAGGGTCTCGAGAAACATCGAGGAGTATCCGTGGAATCTTCTAGCGAAGCAAGCGATCATCGATAATGTCGGGGCTCTCCGGGAGGAAGTGGGTACGAGAACCTAATGTCAGAGTTAGTAAAATGTTTAACCCGAATAGACGAGAGATCAGAGTCCCAGAGTATAGACGAGGAATAAAAGATCCTAATAACACCCAATGGCGACATGGGCCCGTAAGACACACAACCATGTTAGTAAAAGTTTTGTAGTGACTAGACTTGACTACGGCCAAGGAGTTGGAAGGGGGGCTACCTATAGGCAGTCGGCCCTGATACCAACTTGTGACGCCCTCGATTCAATCGTACACTAATCATACACGCAAATGTGTATGATCAAGACCAAGGACTCACGGGAAGATATCACAACACAACTCTAGACACAAATTAAAATAATACAAGCTTTATATTACAAGCCAGGGGCCTCGATGGCTCGAATACATAAGCTCGAATACACAAGAGTCAGCGAAAGCAGCAATATCTGAGTACAGACATAAGTTAAACAAGTTTGCCTTAAAAAGGCTAGCACAAAAGCAACATCGATCAAAAAGGCAAGGCCTCCTGCCTGGGAGCCTCCTAACTACTCCTGGTCGTAGGCGGTCTCCACGTAGTAGTAGGCATTGGCAGTGGCATCTGGCTCCTGGGCTCCGACATCTGGTTGCATCAACCGGAAAGAAGAAGAAAGGGGAAAAGGGGGAGCAAAGCAACCGTGAGTACTCATCCAAAGTACTCGCAAGCAAGGATCTACACTAAATATGCATCGGTATCAATGAAAAGGGTTGTATCTGTGGACTGAACTTCAGAATGCCAGAAGAGAAGGGGAAAGCCTAGCCTATCAAAGACTAGCATCTTCAAGCAGCACCAAACATCTTGCAGCATCAGAAGAGAGATAAGAGTAGCATAAAGTAAAGTAGTAGTAGTGTTATCAACCTCGGCTAGAGATCCTTTCTCGACTCCCTGGGAGAAAGCAATCCCAGAGCCACACTATCCCGTTCTCATCTCCATTTCTCATATCCATTTCTCATCTCAGGTATCCAGTTCTAGTTGTATCGATCGGGATACAACTCCAAGTGTCCGTTACCGTAGGACAGGCTATCGATAGATGTTTTCTTCCCTGCAGGGGTGCACCAACTTACCCACCACGCTCGATTAACTCCGGCCGGACACACTTTCCTGGGTCATGCCCGGCCTCGGCTAAACAATACGCCGCAACCCGACCTAGGCTTAATAGAGAGGTCAACACGCCGGACTAAACCTATGACCCCAGGGGTCATGGGCCATCGCCCCGAGAACTCCTGCACGTTGCATGGGCGGCCGGTGAGCAGACCTAGCTACCTCCTTAGAAAAAGGCAGGAGCTTACCAGTCCAACCCGACGCGCGCCGCTCAGTCGCTGACGTCCAATAAGCTTCGGCTGATGCATACGACGCAGAACACCCATACTATGCCCACGTGATCCCCCCCCCCCCCCCCCCCCCCCCCCCCCCCCCCCCCCCCCCCCCCCCCCCCCCCCCCCCCCCCCCCCCCCCCCCCCCCCCCCCCCCCCCCCCCCCCCCCCCCCCCCCCCCCCCCCCCCCCCCCCCCCCCCCCCCCCCCCCCCCCCCCCCCCCCCCCCCCCCCCCCCCCCCCCCCCCCCCCCCCCCCCCCCCCCCCCCCCCCCCCCCCCCCCCCCCCCCCCCCCCCCCCCCCCCCCCCCCCCCCCCCCCCCCCCCCCCCCCCCCCCCCCCCCCCCCCCCCCCCCCCCCCCCCCCCCCCCCCCCCCCCCCCCCCCCCCCCCCCCCCCCCCCCCCCCCCCCCCCCCCCCCCCCCCCCCCCCCCCCCCCCCCCCCCCCCCCCCCCCCCCCCCCCCCCCCCCCCCCCCCCCCCCCCCCCCCCCCCCCCCCCCCCCCCCCCCCCCCCCCCCCCCCCCCCCCCCCCCCCCCCCCCCCCCCCCCCCCCCCCCCCCCCCCCCCCCCCCCCCCCCCCCCCCCCCCCCCCCCCCCCCCCCCCCCCCCCCCCCCCCCCCCCCCCCCCCCCCCCCCCCCCCCCCCCCCCCCCCCCCCCCCCCCCCCCCCCCCCCCCCCCCCCCCCCCCCCCCCCCCCCCCCCCCCCCCCCCCCCCCCCCCCCCCCCCCCCCCCCCCCCCCCCCCCCCCCCCCCCCCCCCCCCCCCCCCCCCCCCCCCCCCCCCCCCCCCCCCCCCCCCCCCCCCCCCCCCCCCCCCAAATCTAATGCAAGCATGAGAGAATGGAATGGGCGATATCGGGATGATCAAAGAGGGGGCTTCCCTGGAAGCTCTGCTGAAAAAGGGAGAAGTGTCGTCGGTGACGTAGTCGATCACAGGGGCAGCATCAGTCCCGAGGTCTACCGGAGAGAAGAGGGGGAAGAAACAGTAAATACAGAGCAAACAAGTGCATAACAAGACAACAGGCAGGGCTAGACGTGTTCTAACACGGTGCTACACGTTACCGGCGAAGGGGATAACATCCAGGAATGCTTTCCCGAAGTTTGGCATTTTCGGATAGATGAAACGGAGGGGAAGGTTGCATGTTCGCTATGCTAGGGGTGTGTGATAGACGAACGGACTGCGTATTCGGATTCGTCTCGTCGTTCTGAGCAACTTTCATGTATAAACCTTTTTCATCCGAGTTACGGATTATTTTTTATGAATTTCTAAAGTTTTATTGAATTTCCAAATTACTAGATTTATTTTAAATTCGAAAATAAAAACAGATTAAACTTTTGTTACCTAGCGCTATTCCAGCCCTAGTGTATGACAGTGGCGGGTCAGGGTCAAAGTCAAAGGTCCAGTCAGATGTTGACTGAGTCAACAGTGAACAGTGCAGTGGGGGCCATCTGTCATTGGCTAGGTGATACACAGTCAGCACTTTGACTAGTCAACTAGTCAAGGTGGGGCCACATGTCATAGACAGCAACTAAACTATTCTAGTTAATTAGATTAACTAGCCGGGGTCCACTTGCAATAGCCTTAGACTAATTAACACCTAATTTAGCCTAAACTAATTAAACATACTAATTAGGCCGGCCATTGGCAGCGGCACAGCCAGGCCTTGGCTGTGTGCTTGCCATGGCTAGCACGCACGAGGCTCAAGCCACGGCGGCCATGGCCAACAGCGGCAGCAGCACTAGGGAGCAGCAGCAGCGGTAGAGAGCAGCGGCCGTGAGCAACAGCAAGCGGAGCAGGAGTGCAGCGACAGCAGCAGCAAGCAGAGTAGAGTAGCGGTAGGAGCAGCAACGCAGCGCAAGGAGCAGCAGGGGCGCGCTAGGCGGCGGCGGGCGATGCCCAGCGAGCAGCGGCAGGTGGAGGCGAGGCCAGGGCGGGCGCGCGGCAGCAGCAGTATGCCGCAGCAACAGACGGCAGTTAAGTAGCAGCAGTTCACGCACGCACATATGTACGCCTGTACGCGTATGCATACGCACGACGCGAGCTCGGATGTGCTCGGGGACGGCAAACGTCGACCGAATCAAGGAGGAGGAAGGGGGATCCGGAGGAGGGCTCACCCTGGGGAGGCCGTGGACGAGCTTGGCGAGGCCGGGAGGCGCCGGTGGTGGAGATCGACGGTGAGGTCACGCGGTGGCCGTAGATGAGTCAGAGGACGAATGCGACGGCGGTGGCGCTCCCGGTCCCGATCCAGTGTCGAGGAAGAAGAACCGGACCACGACGGAGCTCTCGGACTTGTCGGAGCGGCGAACGGGCGACGGTGGCCGCGGGCTTCACGTTGGCGAGGCCATGGCGGAGAGGAGAAGCAGTAGCGCGTGGGGGAAGGGGTTCTAGTGGGGAGAGGGAGAGGCAGAGAGGGCGAGGGGAAGTAGATAGAGTTGCCAGGGGTGTCGAGGGCGAGGCCCTTATCCATCCACGGGCTCCTGTAGCGGCGCGGACGGCAAGCTGGCTTGGCCGGGACGAGTGAGCGCGGGCACGGTCGGAGGAGCAGTAGGAAGGAGGGAGACACGGGTGTTGCGGGCTGGTCCGTCCAGTCTTTGTTAGATGGGCCATAGTGCCTAGTAGATTAGGCCTTTTATTTTGTACTTTCTGTTTATTTATTTATTTCCTACTTTGCATTATAATTGAGCTACTAAAAGAGTTTTGTTTAACACAAAACTTGGCACAAAAAATACCGCGCAATATTCTGGGTTGCTACAAAAAGTTTCCAAGCATTTGGGAGTTCTTAACTATTTTTGGAAATTGAAAAGGCCAATTTTAAATGTTGCTAGACCACTAAATAAATTTCAGTGTCACTTTGGGAATCCAAAAGGGGTTGGTTTCAACATGACAATGATCAAGGGAATTTATAGAATATTGTGAACATTTTAGTTTTGACATTTTGAAGACTTTAATTTTGACTTCTACTTAAATTTGAATTGAACCGGATTGAATCAAAGGCGGATTTAGCAACAGTGAAAATGATGACATGGCACCATTAACATGAGATTAATGTAGCTTAATTATCCGGGCGTTACAGTTAGGCCACCTTGCGCAAACGTTTACCACATAAAAAGTGTGTGTGATGGACAGCCTTTGCCACACAGTTTCTTCTACGCACCGTGTGTGATGCATTCAATAACGCAAACGATAAAATTATCAATATCGTGTGCAATGGCAACGCTATCACAAACGATTTAACGGGAAAAATCGTGTGTGATGTACCTGTGAACGTAAACGTTTTCCTTGGAGCGACTGTGTGGGATGTACAGACGAACGGAAACGTTTAGCGGGGACTGACTGTGTGGGATGTACTTGCGACCGGAAACAATTTCACCGTATAATTGTATTTTTTTAGCCCTACTGTACGTATTTCCGTATTTGAGCGCTCGCCGGTCGCACACGACCTCATTTTGCCGAGTGTGTGTGCCAGGAGGGCATATCCCCGACGGTTTCTGGGTTGTGTGGGAAGGACCCCCCTATCGCCCACACTCACTTGGCGACGGTTCCAAATGCCGTCGCGGAAAGGGGTTAAAAACCGTTTGTTTAGCACCAACGCGTACCAGTGTACAAAAGAAAATAACATGTGATGAATTTGATGGGTAGCATTCCACATCAAAAATTCGGTTTTTATCATTTACCTACTCGAGGACGAGCAAGAATTAAGCTTGGGGATGCTGATGCGTCTCCAACGTATCTATAATTTTTTATTGTTCCATGCTATTAAAGTATCACTCTTTGATGTTTTATACTCATTTACTAGCAACTTCCTATCATTTTTGGGACTAACCTATTGACATAGTGCCCAGTGCCAGTTGTTGTTTTCTGCTTGTTTTCTAACTTTGCAGAATATCAATACAAAACAAAGTCCAAATGCCATGAAACTTTTTGGAGATTTTTTATGGACAGAAGACACCCAGGGAACCAAGGAAGTGTACCATAGGAGGCCCGTGGGGCCCACTAGGCACCAGGGCACGCCCTGGTGGGTATTGGGGCCCACGGGAGGCTTCTCCACCGACTATCAGCTCTATTAATACTCTAAAATCCCAAAACCCTAGGGGAGTTGACGATACACAATTCCAGCCGCCGCAAGTTCCGGAACCACGAGATCCAATCTAGAGGCCTTTTCCGGCACTCTGCCGGAGGGGTCAACGATCACGGAGGGGTTCTTCATCATCACCCTTGCCCCTCTGGTGATGCGTGAGTAGGTCACCATAGACCTACGGGTCCATAGGCAGTAGCTAGATGGTTCCTTCTCTCTTTTTGATCTTCAATACAATGTTCTCCTCGATGTTCTTGGAGATCTATTTGATGTCATGACTTTTTGCGGTGTGTTTGTTGGGATCCGATGAATTGTGAGTTTATGATCAGTTATATCCATGAATATTATTTGAGTCTTTGTTGAACTCTCTTGTGCATGATTGTTACAGCATCATATTTCTCCTCCCAAACTTCGGTTTGGTTTGGCCAACTAGATAGATTTTTCTTGCCATGTGAAGAGGTGCTTTGTGATGGGTTCGATCTTGTGGTGCTCAATCTTAGTGACAGCAGGAGACATGACACACATGTATGGTTGCCATTAAGGATAAAAAGATGGGGTCTATTCCTACATGAATAGATCTTGTCCACATCATGTCATCATTCTTATTGCATTACTCGGATTTTCCATGAACTTAATACACTAGATGCATGCTGGATAGCGGTCGATGTGTGGAGTAATGGTAGTTGATGCAGGCAGGAGCCGGTCTACTAATCTTGGACGTGATGACTATATACATGATCATTGCCTTGGATATCGTCATAATTATTTGCTCTTCTATCAATTGCCCAACAGTAATTTGTTTACCCACCGTATGCTATTTTATCGAGAGAAGCATCTAGTGAAATCTACGGCCCCCGAGTCTAATTCCTATCATATTACTTTCAGATCTATTAATTAAAAAAATCCAAAAATACCTTGCTGCGCTTTTTCTTTACTTATTTTATTTTGTGTTTTTGCTAGATCTATTTATCCAATCTCATACAATTTACCCCCCCCTCAATACCGAGGAGGGATTGACAACCCCTCTTACGCGTTGGGTTGCAAGTTTCTGTGGTTTGTGTGCAGGTGTTGTTTACATAGTGTTGCTTGGTTCTCCTATTGGATTGATAACCTTGGTTTCATAACTAAGGGAAATATTTACCGTTGCTGTGCTGCATCATCCTCTCCTCTTCGGGGAATTACCAACGCAGATACAAGCAATCATACCACTTTTTACGTCACACAAGATCACATTTTATTTGACGAACCAAATAATGTTACTGATGGCCATTTTTGGTGACAGCATAGAATGTCACCTATGGTAGCCCAATCTGTCACGCAAGATCATTTTGGCGATGATAATCCGTCACCGGTGATCGGTTCGGTGGGCTGACTGGTCAAAGATTCAAATAGGTGGGGCCAATAGTTGCTGACGTGGCTTCTTCCATGTGGGTCCGCCGTGGGTTTTATCGCCAACGGTCCCATTAGTAATAATTTGGCGTCACTTTTGGCCGGTCAAAGGTTCTAACATATGGGCCTAGAAGATGCCGACGTGGCTGCTTACAAGTGGGACGATACATTGTTGATGACATGCATTTACGTCACAATTACCGTCACTCGTAGAAAAATTTTGACTTGTAATTTTAGGAAAATAGATTAAAAAAATTGATTCGTTGGAATATGAGATTTCAAACATTAGCAACAAATCTTCCATTATAAGTGAATCCTGACATTTTTCAAGGAGAAGCAGAGGACAAATTCTCGAACAAAGTAAAATTAAGTTAACTATAAGCATTAGGCCATCGATGTTTTTCAGACGTTGTCTTGTGCTGAATGCGTGGACTTCCTTAAGAGGTGATTGAGCATTGCCTCCATATTTCTTTGCCTTTTTTCAAAGATAGTGGATTTCTTCTGCTGGTCCATTTTAAAATCTTCAATCTCTTCTAGCTGCTTCTTCTTAAGTTCTTTAATTTCTACTATCTGGGCAAAAAGTATTTCATTCTGCTCTTCATGAAACATATCACTTGCCTTTCTTGCATCTGCCTCTTGAGTTGCAATGATGTGTTCTAGCTCACGGATGTGTTCATGAGAGGATGAATTCTTCTCGGAGGAGGATGAGACACCCATGCTCGAAAGTAAGGTGCTTGAGGAGCTCTTTTCCTCAATGATTTCTACATCATGTATTGTTGTCGTATCAAGCAGTTTTGATGGTGTATGCTTGATCCTCAATTCATTCTGCAATACGATTGATGGAACTGTTAGAGCAGTGTTTGATTGTTTGAATAATTATTGTCAGACTATAAATTTGGAGCCTACAAATTTTGCAGTACTTACGATTTGTTTTTTGCAATCAGACTCAATGTAGGATCTTTGTTTGTAGTGCACGTACGTTCAAGCAAGTCTCCACGAGATTGATTATCAATGTTGTCCTTAGGCTTGTATCAGATTTATCAATTGGTAAACATTAATACCGCAAGAAATGTAGTAATCCGACATAAATCTTTTGCAATAAGGTAGTACAAATACTTACCATATGTTTGAAGTGGGAATAACATTTTGTAGGTGCAGTGTTCTAGCTGAGCTTCAGAGTAGATGGTTTTCCTTGTTTCTTCGCATGAATTTCCTACGACATGAAGCTCAAATTTAGTATGATGTTTCCACAAGTACGGATTGAGAAGTTAAAGAGCGAAGAGTGTGTATCACATACATTGGAGTGATCCTCACACCAGTGGTCCACAAGTTTCGGCCAATTTTCTTCATTTATATAATTAGGCTTTAACAATATAGCCTGCTCACGGGTGCATTTTTTACCTTCTTCCAGTAATTGTTCCTATTTGGAATATCGCGACCACATTTCCTCATAAGACCAATGCACATTTCTGCGGCAAATGCATCCTTCGGGTCAATATGATCCATTCCCTGCACAAAGCATACACCCATTTAGGATAGAACATATGCACGTCTAGTTTTAATAAACGTTTTACATCACAAGTTCAACTTCTAGATGAATTAGCAATCAGGAAAGAAAGTTTAACCATGTGAATAGATGGGTCGTTCACTGTATATCTTGTTGCAATTGAAGATGAAGGTATGTTAGCTATGGTGCGCTTTTTCCATAGTGCCACTGTAGAACCATACATTGCCTAGACGAATGTACTTGAAGACATAGTTTAGAAACAAAAATCTAGAAGTGGTACTAATCTGATGCACAAGAAATCTATACCTGAGAAGTAGTTTTATGAAGATTACCATGTTCTTGACCTATATAAATCTGACTGGCATCATATGAACCATGTGAATCCATATCAATTTCGTAGACCACATATTTTCTCAGTGCATGTTTGGCTATAGGACAATCATCCTCCGGTGTTTCTTCTTTAATCCTGAAGTACATATGTGCTCGTCTCGCAGCAGCAGCTGTAGAGTCAGACACGACTTGTTACTATGCACGGTCATCAATAACGTGAACAAAGATTCACAGGGTAACACATACCCCATAAGTACGTGGGTTGTGTTAGTAAGAATAAGAAGTAGTACTGCACTACCAAATCTAGAGCAACATGTTATATTAAGAAGAAGAAGAAGAAACCATTCAATTGTGAAAAACATCACACAAGATTTAATATGAACCTGCATACTAAATTACCGTAACCCTAGATAGAACTATCAGCAGTACCTCATATAATATGACTAATTTATTAAGAAACTACATACTAAATTGGTATAATCCTGGATAGAATTAGATGATGTACGGCATATACAATTTGATTACTTCTTTCAAAGAACAACATGTGAAAACATAAAAGCACGTGCAAATATTAAAAGGGACGGTTGGGTCGACGGCGGAAGTTTACGTTGTTTGCCACTTTGAAGCACGCCGGCCATGTCGGACGCCGGGGAGGGATCCATTTGGCTGCCACAAGTGGATTAGATCTGCGGAAGAAGAGACATATGAGGGGACGGTGCGGATGAAGATGTGGGCTCATTTCATGAATTGGGAAGAAGCTTTATACGGCGGGTTTGGGGAAAATGAGTGTGACATTTAAAATAGTTGGAGGGAACAAAAAAAGAGAGGGAACGAAAGGGCGGAGGGAACAATTTTTTTGGGTCCAACAAGAATATTAAAGGAAGGCGGAACCTTTTTATTTTTTAGAAGAGGTTTATTTGTCGTGCCAAGGTCCAGTGAACAAATTTTCAATGAACCGTGTTATTTTCCTTGTACATGACAAACTAGCAATATTTTATATTAGATCATGTAATACATCTTTGTCCATGTGAAATTTGAACCGAAGTTACCACTTGACATGTCCTGATTTCAAAATCGGGATCCCACACCCTTTTGTACCTCCTATTGACACTACTTCCATACCCCTAGTGCACACATGTTCTCCTAGATTCAAACAACTTATTGTAGATGTCTTTTCTCATTCATTGTGGTACTTCCTTTTCAATTTCCATGTACTCATAACCATTTGAAAATCAGGATGATACGCCCTTTTGTACCAGCTACTAACACTACCTCCATACCCCTAGTGCTCACATGTTCTCCTTGATTCACACAACTTATTGTAGATGTGTTTTCTCATTCGTTGTGGCATTTCCTTTCATTTTCCATGTATTCATAACCATTTGAAAATCAAGATGCAATGCCCTTTTGTACCTCCTACTAACACTACCTCCATACCCCTAGTGCTCACATATTCTCCTTGATTCAAACAACTTATTGTAGATTTGTTTTCTCATTCATTGTGGCATTTCCTTTCATTTTCCATGTACTCATAACCATTTGAAAATTTAGATGGTACGCCCTTTTGTACCTCGTACTAACACTACTTCCATACCCATAGTGCACACATTTTCTCCTTTCATAGCCCCTAGTAACACTACCTTCATACCCCTAGTGCACACATGATGTCTTGATTAAAACAAGTTATTGTTGCAACTTTTATATGGACAAAAGTGGTTTTCTTCGTAACCATGATTCAAAATTTGGGCTTTTTGTATGGGGTATTAATAACAACTTTTGAAACATGTACATAATGTAGAGAAGAAAATGCAAACTCTTTGGTGTGGTTTGCTTCGTAATGTGTACATGAATGAACCAACATATGTGTGTAGTGTGCACAAGTAGAAGTAAGATGCATGTTACATTGGCCATGTCCACTTGTCAGATACATCCACCATTCACTGTGATTGCTTGTTGTTTTGTCAGAAAATTCAGTTGCAATTTCAGAGAGTGGGCATGCCTACTTCAGAACAAACAGATGATAGGTTGGTCGCTATGTCAATTTTGGATAAATTTGGAACGCATTTGCTACAATTTGTTGTTGATTTGTAGAGATCATATGGCTTTGTGCTCTGGATATGACTGAATAGAACATGTTAAAGTCTGGATGGGAAGATCAATTCTGTCGTCATAAAGTTTAGTTTCTATTTCAGTCAGTGGACATGCGTACTTTAGAACAAACAAATCACACTATGGTCGGCACGTCAATTTTGGATCAATTAGCAACGCATTTGCATGCTATTTTTAGTCTAAAGCACTCAAAGAACAATATTCGAGGGTAGAATAATCAACCCAAATTTATTGATTCGACACAAGGGGAGCCAAAGAATATTTGCAAGTATTAGCAGCTGAGTTGTCAATTCAACCACACCTGGAGACTAATTATCTGCAGCAAAGTGATCAGTAGCAAAGTAGTATGATAGTTTTGATAGTAGTAGCAGCACCCCCCCCCCCCCCCCCCCCCCCCCCCCCCCCCCCCCCCCCCCCCCCCCCCCCCCCCCCCCCCCCCCCCCCCCCCCCCCCCCCCCCCCCCCCCCCCCCCCCCCCCCCCCCCCCCCCCCCCCCCCCCCCCCCCCCCCCCCCCCCCCCCCCCCCCCCCCCCCCCCCCCCCCCCCCCCCCCCCCCCCCCCCCCCCCCCCCCCCCCCCCCCCCCCCCCCCCCCCCCCCCCCCCCCCCCCCCCCCCCCCCCCCCCCCCCCCCCCCCCCCCCCCCCCCCCCCCCCCCCCCCCCCCCCCCCCCCCCCCCCCCCCCCCCCCCCCCCCCCCCCCCCCCCCCCCCCCCCCCCCCCCCCCCCCCCCCCCCCCCCCCCCCCCCCCCCCCCCCCCCCCCCCCCCCCCCCCCCCCCCCCCCCCCCCCCCCCCCCCCCCCCCCCCCCCCCCCCCCCCCCCCCCCCCCCCCCCCCCCCCCCCCCCCCCCCCCCCCCCCCCCCCCCCCCCCCCCCCCCCCCCCCCCCCCCCCCCCCCCCCCCCCCCCCCCCCCCCCCCCCCCCCCCCCCCCCCCCCCCCCCCCCCCCCCCCCCCCCCCCCCCCCCCCCCCCCCCCCCCCCCCCCCCCCCCCCCCCCCCCCCCCCCCCCCCCCCCCCCCCCCCCCCCCCCCCCCCCCCCCCCCCCCCCCCCCCCCCCCCCCCCCCCCCCCCCCCCCCCCCCCCCCCCCCCCCCCCCCCCCCCCCCCCCCCGTGGGGAGCATCATGGAATTGGCGATGGAGAAGGGTTGGTGATGACGAAGATCGAAGATCCCCCTCTCCGGAGCCCCAAACGAACTCCAAATATGGCCTCCCGATGAAGAACAGGAGGTGGCGGCGGCTCCATCTCGTGAAACGTGATAATTATTTCTCCCTGATTTTTTTCTCCGAATATGTGATTTTATAGCGTTGGAATCAGGGTCTACGGGGCCACCAGGTGGGGACAACCCACCTGGGCGCGCCTGGAGGGGGCGCACCCTGGTGGGTTGTGTCCACCCAGGTGCCCCCTCCAGTGGTTCCTGGCTCCAGAAATTCTTATTTATTGAATAAAAAATCCTCGCAAAGTTTCGTTCCAATCCGAGAACTTTTATTTCTGCACAAAAACAACACCATGGTAGTTCTGCTGAAAACAGCGTCAGTCCGGGTTAGTTTCATTCAAATCATGCAAATTAGAGTCCAAAACAAGAGGAAAAGCATTAGGAAAAGTAGATAGGACGGAGACGTATCAACTCCCCCAAGCTTAAACCTTTGGTTGTCCTCAAGCAATTCAGTTGATAAACTGAAAGTGAAAAAGAAAAAAAATTACGAACTCTTTTGCTCTTGTTTACATAAATAAGCTTAAGTAGCACCCAGGTTTTCAGCAAAGATTATAACTAACCATGTTGACAATAACTCTTAAAAATTATATTAACTCATATCAATGGCATAATCAACTAACGAGCAATAATAAGATATCTCAAACAACAAACACTTTGTCAAAACAACCATGATATAATATGACAATAGTGGTATCTTGCTAGCCCTTTCTGAGACCGCAAAACATAAATGCAGAGCACCTCCAAAGTTCAAGCAGCGACTAAACATTGTCATTCATGGTAGAAAAGATCCAGTCATGATGCACCCAACATTAGCTACACACAATGCATGAGGATGACAATAGTGCTCTCAGGTTCTGGCACTTATTTGAGAAGGTGATGACCCAACATAAAAGTAAATAGATAGTCCCTTCCAGAGGTGCTAGAGGTCAAGTTTTTAAAACAGAGGTAAATGAAATTTTGAGAAATGCACCCTTCTTGTTTACTTCGCGACCATTAGTTATCGGTATCTTCCATGCTAAACACATTAGTGGCGGTTCCCAAGCGATAAAAGAAAAGGTTTACTCCCCCCTCCACCAACAATCACACTCCACGGCTTGTCCAAAACAACGGGTGCCGTCCATACCAACAACAGTCCCGGGGGAGTTTTGTTTAATTATTTGCAATTGGAGTTCAAGACTGCGAATCCCTATTACCGCCCCTCTCATGCAAGGATGAGTGAATAAACACTGATTATGAGAATAACCCGCTTAGCATGGAAGATACTGACTACCTCCTGTCGCTCTATGAACAATCCAGGCACACACAAAAGGATATTTATTTGAAGTTTTTAGAGGTGGCACATGCAAATTTACTTAGGACGGCAGGGTAATATCGCATATTGGTAGGTATGGTGGACTCATCTGGAATAACTTGGGTTTCAGGGTTTTCATGCACAAGCAGAAATCCCGCTTAGTACAGGCGAAGGCTAGCAATTAGGTTGAGAAGCGGCCAACTAGAGAGCGAAAACGGTCATGAACATGCATTATGCATAAGTAACATTGGGTACTAGCATCAGTAGGATATGAGCACCATGAACATAAATATCATATAGGCTATGTTGGTTTTGATTCAACTACATGCATGAACACGTGCCAAGTCAAGCCACTCGAACATTCAGAGGGGGATACCATATCATCATACTACATCACAATCATTTTAACGCAATGTTGACATCCAAGATAAATCATTATCCACTCATAGCTACTTAAGCGTGGCATGAGAAACTATAATCTCTAATTTTCATTGCAAACATGTTTGATCATAATAGGCCGAATCATGGATACTAGGTTAAACATTTTCACAAAAAACAGAACAAGTTGAGTTCATACCCGTTTCTCTCTGCCACAGCCAGTTCATCAAATATCTTCATTATTGCCTTTCACTTGCTCGACCGAACGACTTGAAAATAATAATAGTGCAAGAGTGTTGTGGACTAAGCTGGAATCTGCAAACATTTTATTCAAAAGAAGAAGACAAAGTAATATGGGCTCACTGTTAGATCAACAATAATGCATATGAGAGCCACTCAACATTTTCATCGTGGTCTTCTCCTCGGTACGACTCAATAAAAAGAAAAGAAATTCAGAGAAACACACTGAAATATTTTTGGAGTTTTTGGTTTTTTGGAAGAAAGCAAATTAAAGAGAGAAAAACAAAAACGAGAAGAACTATTTACACGGGAGAGCTCCCAACAAGCAAAAGAAGAACAAGGAAATCTTTTTGGGTTTTCTTTTTAGTACTACAACAAATTAAACTAGGAAGAAAAACTGAAAAGAAGCAGGAAATATTTTTGTATTTTCTTAAAGTTTTTCTAACACACAAGAAGAAGGCGAGAAAATAAATCTAACATGGATAATACAAGGAAAGAGTGTGGACACCGACAACTCGAATGAAATGTGTGAACATGAATGTAATGTCGGTGGAAATACGTACTCCCCCAAGTTTAGGATTTTGGCCTAACTTGGTAATCACCACTCGAAGAAGCCATCCGGTCCCACGTTGAAGTGCTGGGGAGCGGGCACCTGAGGGTCCCACTGCAGAGGCTCCATCTGTGCCACAGCCAGGTTGTTCTGGTAGGCGACGATGTCCTCAGGCATATTCCTGTATCCGCCCCTGGCAATAGGATCAAACAAGGTAGGTGCAGGCAACGGAATAACATCATGGGTAATCTCACTAAAGACCAAGTTATATGGAACATACATAGTGGTGTTCTCGCTATCAATAAAGTGGTGGTGTGCCATAGCCGAGCGATCTAGGTAAACCTTGGGCAAGGGATAATCATGCTGGCGTATCTGGATGTTAAAGTGGCTCGCTAGGCCAGTAGCATAAATACCACTATGTATTTTACCCTTGGATCTGTTAATGTGGAGGCGACGTGCCACAACAGCCCCCAAGCTATAAGTGCTATCGCCGTAAAGTGCACGGCGTAAAACAACAAAGTCTGAGGCACTGAGTGCACCTACCTTCTCTCTAGCAAGCAAACACTTTGCAATGAATAGAGAAAAATAATGCACGGCAGGAAAATGTAAGCTAGTGGCGGTGACACCTAACACCCCTCTCTCATCCCCCACTGTCAGAGTGCGGTAAAAACCATCAAACTCTGCGGGCCTAGGCTCTACTAAATTCCCATCAGAAGGGATCAAGCAAATGTCACAAAATTCAGTATGTGGTAACTGATGGGGTTCAGCATATAAGTTAAACTGCACCTCAGGGGGATTATTCCTATTCAAGAAATGAAAACTTTGCACAAAGGAATTTTTGAGGAGATGATACTGTTCACACTCAGCCGTGATGAAGTCGGTGAGGCCGGCATTAGCAGCATATTGTGCAAACTCTTGACGGATTCTGGCTCCCTCCATGAATGGGTTATGCGGCCATTCACACGGCCGTACCTCCGCCAATCTCCGGGTGCGAAGATCACTGTCAGATGACTCCCCAATAACTCCCTTGGAGTTCTTCTTGGAAGCAAACTTCCTAAAGATACTCATCTTTTTCCTATGAACAAAATTCTGAAATTTTCAGTCCACAAAATTTTTCTCAACAAAACTTTACAAGATTGATAGCAACTACTCATAGGGATGCATAGAGGCCATATTAAGCATTCAAACTACTTAGAACTCTAAGAATTCAACATGAAAGCTCATCTACCCCCCCCCCCCCCCCCCCCCCCCCCCCCCCCCCCCCCCCCCCCCCCCCCCCCCCCCCCCCCCCCCCCCCCCCCCCCCCCCCCCCCCCCCCCCCCCCCCCCCCCCCCCCCCCCCCCCCCCCCCCCCCCCCCCCCCCCCCCCCCCCCCCCCCCCCCCCCCCCCCCCCCCCCCCCCCCCCCCCCCCCCCCCCCCCCCCCCCCCCCCCCCCCCCCCCCCCCCCCCCCCCCCCCCCCCCCCCCCCCCCCCCCCCCCCCCCCCCCCCCCCCCCCCCCCCCCCCCCCCCCCCCCCCCCCCCCCCCCCCCCCCCCCCCCCCCCCCCCCCCCCCCCCCCCCCCCCCCCCCCCCCCCCCCCCCCCCCCCCCCCCCCCCCCCCCCCCCCCCCCCCCCCCCCCCCCCCCCCCCCCCCCCCCCCCCCCCCCCCCCCCCCCCCCCCCCCCCCCCCCCCCCCCCCCCCCCCCCCCCCCCCCCCCCCCCCCCCCCCCCCCCCCCCCCCCCCCCCCCCCCCCCCCCCCCCCCCCCCCCCCCCCCCCCCCCCCCCCCCCCCCCCCCCCCCCCCCCCCCCCCCCCCCCCCCCCCCCCCCCCCCCCCCCCCCCCCCCCCCCCCCCCCCCCCCCCCCCCCCCCCCCCCCCCCCCCCCCCCCCCCCCCCCCCCCCCCCCCCCCCCCCCCCCCCCCCCCCCCCCCCCCCCCCCCCCCCCCCCCCCCCCCCCCCCCCCCCCCCCCCCCCCCCCCCCCCCCCCCCCCCCCCCCCCCCCCCCCCCCCCCCCCCCCCCCCCCCCCCCCCCCCCCCCCCCCCCCCCCCCCCCCCCCCCCCCCCCCCCCCCCCCCCCCCCCCCCCCCCCCCCCCCCCCCCCCCCCCCCCCCCCCCCCCCCCCCCCCCCCCCCCCCCCCCCCCCCCCCCCCCCCCCCCCCCCCCCCCCCCCCCCCCCCCCCCCCCCCCCCCCCCCCCCCCCCCCCCCCCCCCCCCCCCCCCCCCCCCCCCCCCCCCCCCCCCCCCCCCCCCCCCCCCCCCCCCCCCCCCCCCCCCCCCCCCCCCCCCCCCCCCCCCCCCCCCCCCCCCCCCCCCCCCCCCCCCCCCCCCCCCCCCCCCCCCCCCCCCCCCCCCCCCCCCCCCCCCCCCCCCCCCCCCCCCCCCCCCCCCCCCCCCCCCCCCCCCCCCCCCCCCCCCCCCCCCCCCCCCCCCCCCCCCCCCCCCCCCCCCCCCCCCCCCCCCCCCCCCCCCCCCCCCCCCCCCCCCCCCCCCCCCCCCCCCCCCCCCCCCCCCCCCCCCCCCCCCCCCCCCCCCCCCCCCCCCCCCCCCCCCCCCCCCCCCCCCCCCCCCCCCCCCCCCCCCCCCCCCCCCCCCCCCCCCCCCCCCCCCCCCCCCCCCCCCCCCCCCCCCCCCCCCCCCCCCCCCCCCCCCCCCCCCCCCTCTAGTCATCACTCTTACAGCATGATCATTGATATTATTATTCATTTCATCAAGCAACTCTCTTTGAGATTTAGCAACTTGTTATAGTTGATTTGAACCATAGAGGCATGCTTTCCTACACCTCTAACATCATTTGAGATTCTAAATAACAAGTTACTCAAGCGAGCAATCATATCAGAATTGTATTTCAATTGTTTCATAACATTTGCATTGAAGTGATCTTGCTTTATAATGTAATTATCAAACTCATAAAGGCATTGACTAGGATGCATATTATAAGGATTTTCATTGTCATTGAATTTCATTAAGGAATTTACCTCTACCACCTTAGGTGGTGGTGTTGTATCAAGCCCATGTATTTCTTCGATAGGTGGTAAATTTTTGACATCCTCAGCTTTAATAACTTTTTCTTTCATAGATTTCTTTGCCTCTTGCATATCTTCGGGGCTGAGATATAAGATACCTCTCTTCTTCGGAGTAGGTCTAAGTGGTGGTTCAGGAAGGACCAATCATCATAATTTTTCAATATGTTATTCAATAATTCGTCAGCTTGACCAATAGTTCGTTCCCTGAAAACACAACCAGCACAACTATCTAGGAAATCCCTAGAAGTATCGGTTAGTCCATTGTAGAAGATATCAAGTATTTCATTTTTCTTAAGAGGATGATCAGGCAGAGCATTAAGCAATTGGAGAAGCCTCCCCCAAGCTTGTGGGAGAATCTCTTCTTCAATTTGCACAAAGTTAAATATTTCCTGTAAGGCAGCTTGTTTCTTATGAGCATGAAAATATTTTTCAGAGAAGTAATAAATCATATCCTGGGGACTACGCACACAACCAGGAGCAAGAGTATTATACCAAGTCTTAACATCACCCTTTAATGAGAACGGAAATAATTTGAGAATATAATAATAGTGAATCTTCTCATCATGAGCAAAAAGGGTGGCTATATCATTCAACTTAGTAAGATGTGCCACAAGAGTTTCAGTTTCATAACCATGGAAAGGATCAGATTCAACCAAAGTAATTAACTCTGGGTCGATAGAGAATTCATAATCCTTATCATCAACAAAGATAGGTGAAGTAGCAAACTTAGGATCACGTTTCATTCTAGCATGCAAAGATTTTTCTTTTAGTTTGCATAATAATTTCTTAAGATCATCCCTATCATTGCAAGCAGGAAAGTCTCTAGTTATCTCCTCATCCATAACATAACCTTCTGGTACCTTTGGCAATTCATATCTAGGAGAACTAGGTCTAATAGATGTTTCAAGATTTTCAGTTTCAAGCTCTTCATTAGTTTCAACAATTTCATCAGTTTCAGCATTCTCAAAAGCTTTAGTTCTAGCAAGTTGTTCATCAAGAAATTCACCTAGTGGCACATTATCATCAAGCAAGGTACTAGCATCATCATGAATATCATTCATAGCAGAAGTGCCATCATCAATAACTTGCGACATATCAGGATTAATAGCATGTGCTGGTGTTGCAAGTTTACTTATAACAGAAGGTGAATCAAGTGCAGAGCTAGATGGCAGTTCCTTACCTCCCCTCGTCTTAGAGGGAAAAATCTTAGTCTTAGCATCCTTCAGATTCTTCATAGTGATAAATTGATAATAATCCCAAGTGACTCAACAAATATAGCTATGCTCCCCGGCAACGGTGCTAGAAAAAGGTCTTGATAACCCACAAGTATAGGGGATTGCAATAGTTTTCGAGGGTAGAATAATCAACCCAAATTTATTGATTCGACACAAGAGGAGCCAAAGAATATTTGCAAGTATTAGCAGCTGAGTTGTCAATTCAACCACACCTGGAGATTAATTATCTGTAGCAAAGTGATCAGTAGCAAAGTAGTATGATAGTTTTGATAGTAGTAGCAGCAGCAGTAGTAACAGTAACAGTGATAGCAATGATTTTGTAGCAAGCGTAACAGTAACAATAGCATTAGTAACTTGGCAAGAACAATATGAGAGAAATTCGTAGGCATTGGATCGGTGAATTCGTTGGATGATATTCATCATATAACAGTAATAATCTAGGGCGATACGGCACTAGCTCCAGTTCATAAATGTAATGTGGGCATGTATTTCGTAAATAGTCATACGTGCTTATGGAAAGAACTTGCATGACATCTTTTGTCCTACCCTCCCGTGGCAGCGGGGTCCTATTGGAAACTAAGGGATATTAAGGCCTCCTTTTAATAGAGAACCAGAACAAAGCATTAACACATGGTGAATGCATGAAGTACTCAAATTACGGTCATCACCAGGAAGTCTCCCGACTTCTGTCACACCGGGTTTGCCGGATCAGAACACGTAGTAGGTGACTATAACTTGCAAGATCGGATCTAGAACATAGATATAATGGTGATAATATAAATGGTTCAGATCTGAAATCATGGCACCCGGGCCCAAAGTGACAAGCATTAAGCATGGCAAAGTCATAGCAACATCAATCTCAGAACATAATGGATACTGATACGTCTCCAACGTATCTATAATTTTTGATTGTTCCATGCTATTATATTATCTGTTTTGGATGTTTTATATGCATTAATATGATATTTTATATTATTTTTGGGACTGACCTATTAACCTAGAGCCCAGTGCCAGTTCCTATTTTTTCCTTGTTGTTGAGTTTCGCAGAAAAGGAATACCAAACGGAGTCCAAACAGAATAAAACTTTGCGATGATTTTTCTTGGACCAGAAGACTTGGAGATGAAGTCGGAGGAGCCACGAGGCGGCCACAAGGACGGAGGGCGCGCCCAGGGGGTAGGGTGCGCCCCCACCCTTGTGGGCCCCTTGTGCACCTCCTGACCTAGTTACTCCCCAAACCAACAGGGGGAGCCACGAAAACACTTTTCCACCGCCGCAACCTTGTGTACCCATGAGATCCCATCTAGGGGCCTTTTCCAGCGTCCTGCCGGAGGGGGATTCGATCACGGAGGGCTTCTACATCAACTCCATTGCCCTTCCGATAAAGCGTGAGTAGTTTACCACAGACCTACGGGTCCATAGCTAATAGCTAAATGGCTTCTTCTCTCTCTTTGATTCTCAATACCATGTTCTCCTCGATGTTCTTGGAGATCTATTCGATGTAATGCTTTTTTGCTCTGTGTTTGCCGAGATCCGATGAATTGTGGATTTATGATCAGCTTATCTATGAATATTATTTGAATCTCCTCTGAATTCTTTTATGCATGATTTGATATCTTTGTAATTCTCTTTGAACTATCGGTTTGGTTTGGCCAACTAGATTGGTTTTTCTTGCAATGGGAGAAGTGCTTAGCTTTGGGTTCAATCTTGCGGTGTCCTTTCCCAGTGACAGTAGGGGCAGCAAGGCACGTATTGTATTGTTGCCATCGAGGATAAAAAGAAGATGGGGTTTTCATCATATTGCTTGAGTTAATTCCTCTACATCATGTCATCTTGCTTAATGCGTTACTCCGTTCTTTATGAACTTAATACTCTAGATGCATGCTGGATAGCGGTTGATGTGTGGAGTAATAGTAGTAGATGCAGAATCATTTTGGTCTACTTGACACAGACGTGATGCCTATATTCATGATCATTGCCTTAGATATCATCATAACTTTGCACTTTTCTATCAATTGCTCAGCAGTAATTTGTTCACCCACCGTATTATTTATTATCATGAGAGAAGCCTCTAGTGAAACCTATGGCCCCCGGGTCTATTTTCCATCATATAAGTTTCCGATCTAGAATTTTAGTTTCCGATTTACTCTTTTTGCAATCTTTTACTTTCCGATCTATAAACCAAAAATATTTACTTTACCGTTTATCTATCTCTATCAGATCTCACTTTTGCAAGTAACCGTGAAGGTATTGACAACCCCTTTATCGCGTTGGGTGCAAGTTGTTTTATTTTTTGTGCAGGTATTCGGTGACTTGTGCGTTGTCTCCTACTGGATTGATACCTTGGTTCTCAAACTAAGGGAAATACTTCTCTACTTTGCTGCATCACCCTTTCCTCTTCAAGGGAAATGTAACATCCCCAGACCTTCACCCGGTTGATAAGCTCATTAATTGCCATGTCATTATAGACATCATCCAGATAATTGCATTAGGAAATAATTCAACTCAAATTCAAAATTCAAATAACAAGTGAAAATAGAAAGACTCCAAACTTGCCAACAAAAATGTTCATAATATTGTAAATAATCTCAAAGCAATTATAAAAATAAAACCAGCATTAATAAAATTCCCCAACATGACCCTAGCATCCAAAACAGTGTCAAACAACACCATATAACGCTTAAAACATTTTTGTTAAAATCCAAACAGTCACTGGGTATAAAGATACAAACGGCAAGGATGGTTAGTTATCCATGGGGATTATCGGTGTTAGTAAACTGCAAAAGCAGTGGGCAAAGGGTCTCGAAAAACTTCAGGGAGTATCTTCGGAGTCTTCTGATGATGTCACGCCATCTTCTGGGATGAGGGGGCTCTCCGGAAGAAAGCGGTTACGAGAACCTAATGTCGGAGTTAGTAAAATTTAACCCGAAAGGAAGAGAGATCAGAGTCCCAGAGTAAAGGTCGAGAAATAAAAGATCCTAATACCACCCAATTGGCGACGTGGGCCCGTAAGCCACACAGCCAAGTTAGTAAAACAGTTTTGGACCTCTAGACTCAACTTCGGCCAAGGAGTTGGAAAGGGGGATTCCTAAGGGCAGTTGGCTCTGATACCAACCTGTGACGACCCTGGCTTAATCGTGTACTAACCATACACGCAAATGCACACGATCAAGCCTAGGACTCACTTGAAGATATCACAACACAACTCTAAAACATAAATAAAGTCATACAACCCCCCCCCCCCCCCCCCCCCCCCCCCCCCCCCCCCCCCCCCCCCCCCCCCCCCCCCCCCCCCCCCCCCCCCCCCCCCCCCCCCCCCCCCCCCCCCCCCCCCCCCCCCCCCCCCCCCCCCCCCCCCCCCCCCCCCCCCCCCCCCCCCCCCCCCCCCCCCCCCCCCCCCCCCCCCCCCCCCCCCCCCCCCCCCCCCCCCCCCCCCCCCCCCCCCCCCCCCCCCCCCCCCCCCCCCCCCCCCCCCCCCCCCCCCCCCCCCCCCCCCCCCCCCCCCCCCCCCCCCCCCCCCCCCCCCCCCCCCCCCCCCCCCCCCCCCCCCCCCCCCCCCCCCCCCCCCCCCCCCCCCCCCCCCCCCCCCCCCCCCCCCCCCCCCCCCCCCCCCCCCCCCCCCCCCCCCCCCCCCCCCCCCCCCCCCCCCCCCCCCCCCCCCCCCCCCCCCCCCCCCCCCCCCCCCCCCCCCCCCCCCCCCCCCCCCCCCCCCCCCCCCCCCCCCCCCCCCCCCCCCCCCCCCCCCCCCCCCCCCCCCCCCCCCCCCCCCCCCCCCCCCCCCCCCCCCCCCCCCCCCCCCCCCCCCCCCCCCCCCCCCCCCCCCCCCCCCCCCCCCCCCCCCCCCCCCCCCCCCCCCCCCCCCCCCCCCCCCCCCCCCCCCCCCCCCCCCCCCCCCCCCCCCCCCCCCCCCCCCCCCCCCCCCCCCCCCCCCCCCCCCCCCCCCCCCCCCCCCCCCCCCCCCCCCCCCCCCCCCCCCCCCCCCCCCCCCCCCCCCCCCCCCCCCCCCCCCCCCCCCCCCCCCCCCCCCCCCCCCCCCCCCCCCCCCCCCCCCCCCCCCCCCCCCCCCCCCCCCCCCCCCCCCCCCCCCCCCCCCCCCCCCCCCCCCCCCCCCCCCCCCCCCCCCCCCCCCCCCCCCCCCCCCCCCCCCCCCCCCCCCCCCCCCCCCCCCCCCCCCCCCCCCCCCCCCCCCCCCCCCCCCCCCCCCCCCCCCCCCCCCCCCCCCCCCCCCCCCCCCCCCCCCCCCCCCCCCCCCCCCCCCCCCCCCCCCCCCCCCCCCCCCCCCCCCCCCCCCCCCCCCCCCCCCCCCCCCCCCCCCCCCCCCCCCCCCCCCCCCCCCCCCCCCCCCCCCCCCCCCCCCCCCCCCCCCCCCCCCCCCCCCCCCCCCCCCCCCCCCCCCCCCCCCCCCCCCCCCCCCCCCCCCCCCCCCCCCCCCCCCCCCCCCCCTGAAGAAGTGGGAGTCGACCTTGAACCTTAGTGTTCATGCCCATGGACCCGATGTAGAACTTATCATGAGAACTACTCGCAAAAATAATTCCCCTTAGTATAAGTTTATCTTATACTTTGGATCCGGCCTTGTCATCATGGTTCCGATCATGATTGTCCTTCCTTGATCCCCTATCTCGGACAAGTTAAAATCACTTGTCTTTTGTAGATCATTTCACCTGTCCAACCTCTATCTTGAATTACCATCGAATGTTACCTTTGGTATCCCGAGGATATCACCGTTACTACATAATTTCTTATGAGTTCTTCATCCACTATCATCGATCACCAATTCCAACTTTCCTCGGGATCTGAATTGATTGTCACTCGAGAACCCCGGTAAGTGAATCGATTCCGCACTCCGCTTCAATAACTCTAAGTAATTTTCGTTACTTATGAGTTAATAATCCTTCGAGTCATTACTAGCCTGATCGGCTATATCTTTATCGAGCCAACTTTTAACTGTGCTACCTGGCCCTTTATGCCCGGGGTAGCTTCCGACGACGAGCTAAGCCTGCGTCGATCTTCCACATCTTATCATTTTCCTCAAACAACAAGCTTGATTCCGAGTTTGTGATATGTCCGTGGTTTCGTTGACCTCGAACTTCATTTCAGCTACTTTGATCATCTTATTGATTGAATCCCTCCTCTTTAAAAACCCCTCGACAAATGCGTCGTGATCAGCATCAATATTTTGACTTCTGTGAGATGTCAATTGAAATTCGTGGTGATAAATACCATCCTCGTCTTTCGATGATTTGTGTTATCATCAATAACATCCTTGACTTTCTGCCAACTCAGACTTGGTTATGTTTTGTTTATACCTTGCGTTCCTCGATACTTTTGAAATTGTTCCTCTGGATCTTTTGCAACCCTCATATCCAATCCTTACTTGAAACACCATATTAATGCTACCTCGAAGCATGACTATGGTATTTCGTACATCAACAAGAACAATTGGAGGCACATTGCCAAATGCTTCTTGATCTTTTATCCGGACACCGTTGCACGGATAACATCTTGACTTTTCCCCCGCCCCTTTATCTAAATGCATTTGAACTTGCTGTCTTATCATGTATATCCTGCTCCACTTTTCCTTGGGAAATGATATACCCTTAATGCTTGTGTGTAAACACAATTTTCCTTTCCGTTGTTCTGATTAATTTATTAATCACATTTTCCTTTCCATTGTTTTGTTTAACCTTCTTGATCTCTATGATATAAGCAGAAATGATTCTCTGCTTATGATAACACCTCGGTGTACAACCCTGTCAGTGAGACCATGTTACTATTGTTGATGACATTCCGGTAACCACCGATGGACGAGAACTTTGCCTATTGGTCTGCCTCGTTCCACGAGCAGGAAAAATGGTTCTCTTCGTCCCTCGCCCTTGGTACCGACGTTGTTACCAACATAACTGACAGGCCACTTTCTGACATACCTTGTTGTCGAGACCGGTACTATATCACCGTCCTCCCTAATCTCGATCGACACTCACCACAGTTCCACAGGATCGGAACCTGACTCTTCTCTACATCTTTGATTCCGAAGTTTTCGTTGCTCTTGGCCTTGTGTGTTGTCACGAGCCACCTTCCGAGAGTTGATCTATTCTCGATGCTCTGAACCCCTTCTCACACTCTGTTCAGGTATCGAACGGAAATCCGTTCGCTTGAAACTTACTATTGTAACTTCTTACTTTGCTCTCGATGAATTCTAAGTTTCAGCTCAAGAGATAATTCCTATCGCATTCCCAGAGTTGTCCACCAATTATTCGACCTTGCAAAGGTCCGTTCTCCCGAAGTTATCCTTTTCTTCCCCACTTAAATCTCGGGACGAGATTTCTTGTAGTGGAGGAGATTTGTAACATCCCCAGACCTTCACCCTGTTGATAAGCTCATTAATTGCCATGTCATTATAGACATCATCCAGATAATTGCATTAGGAAATAATTCAACTCAAATTCAAAATTCAAATAACAAGTGAAAATAGAAAGACTCCAAACTTGCCAACAAAAATGTTCATAATATTGTAAATAATCTCAAAGCAATTATAAAAATAAAACCAGCATTAATAAAATTCCCCAACATGACCCTAGCATCCAAAACAGTGTCAAACAGCACCATATAACGCTTAAAACATTTTTGTTAAAATCCAAACAGTCACCAAAAATCCTCAACTTTGTTGTGGCAGTGCACAAATATGCATTGGAATTATTGGACCAAGTTCCACCATTTTCCAAAATCATTTAGTTGCCTAAACAATTTCTTTCTCTCTCTGTGAAATAAATAAAAGAAAACAGGGAAAAGAGAAACCTTACCTGGCGCCTGGGCGAGGCCCAGCCGGCCCAGCCCATCTTCCCCCTCACCTGCTCCCGCGCTCGTGTCGCCGCCGCCGCGGCCACAGCTCGCTCCGCCGCTCATGGTCCGCCACGGCGACGCAGTCGGTGGGAGGAGGGGATAAGGCCTCCCCTGCCTCCCCCTGGCCTCCTCCCTCTCATTCCTTCCCCTCCCTCACTCACACGCTAGCCTTTCCCCCGCTCTCCTCTCTGTATCCGATCGAGCGCCGCCGTACCCGTCGATTCCCCGGCCACCGGCGGCCCCGCGACCGCCGACCGCGTCCGCACGCTCCGCCAACCTCCACTCCTTCACTTGGTGCATCCGGTTGGAGACGGGGAACCCCGTAGCTGCGCGTCGTCACCGCCTTCTTCTCCGGCCACCGCGGGACTCCGGCGACCTCCCTCGACCGGCTGCTGCTACTAACCTGTCGCCGGACCCTCTTGTGTCCACGCGGTGAGCTACACCGTCCTCTTTCCCCCCCGTCCGAGCTCCGTTTCCTCGCCGCTAGCCAGCCGCCACCGACGCCGGCCTCTGCCGTCCGCCATTGCCGGCGAGCTGCTCGTACAGAGCCGCTCTAGCCCCTCCGCCCGGCCCTTTGTGCTTCTGGCGCTCGCCTCGGTCCGCCTAGCCGCTTAGCGCCTTCGCAAACGACCCGTACCCACTCGTCCAAGCTCGCCCGAATGGTGTCGCCGCCGATGTGCTCACCGCCGTCGCCTTAGGCCGCCCCGGTCCGTTCCGACGCCGTAGTTCGACGCGGGGCAAAGTGCCCGATCGAACGCAACTGGAATCGCGAGGAATGGTGCTCCGTAGACGAATCCCGAGCTCGCCGGCGTTTGGCCGCCGCGCACGAGCTCGCCGGAGCCAACTCCGGCGAATCTCCGGCTGGCGCTGATGTGGCGCTTGCGTGGCACCGCGTGGGCCCCGCCCCGTGCCACTGACTGCTGGGCCCGGCTGGCCCCATTGACCGGGTCAACCCGCTGACTGGGCAACCACAGTCTCTGACCAGTGGGCCCCCCTCGTTTAGTTAATCTAATTACACTTTTAGTTAAAACCTGTTTAGTTAACCCTAATAGGCACTGACATCAGGGGCCCACCCCTCTAATCTTTCCATTAGTTAGTTTAACTCACTGTTAACCTAACAGAGGCCGACATGTGGGTCCCACTGGACCCACACGTCAAGTTTGACCCAGTCAGCGCCACTGTGACCGCTGACGCAGTGCTGATGTCAGCATGATGTCATAATCCATTTCTGTGATTTAAAATAATTCTAGAAAATATTTAAAACTTCGGAAAATCATATCTTTTAAACCGTAGCTCCGATCGAAAAACTTTCTATATGAAAGTTGCTCAGAACGACGAGACGAGTCTGATCATGTCGTCCGTTTTCATGTCGGGATCCTCTACGTAGGAGAACCCGCAACTTTTGGCTCATTTTCGGTAGATGAATAGTGCACTTATACCGGTGATTAATTCTAACCTTAATCCTAAAATAACTAAATGACTTAGATAGGTCTTTAGGCAACCCTGCACTGCACCCTAGCTGTCACTTGCCTCTAACACCGCAAACGTGCAACCGTCCCCCTCCGGTTCATCTGTCTGACAGACGTCCGGAACCAGGAATATTTCCCGGATGGGTTCCCCCTTCATCGTTATCGTGTAGCACTGCGTTTGATCACCCCGGCATAGCTTATAGTCGTACCATATTTTGTGATTACTTTCGTTGCTGTGTATTTATTTATTTCTTCTCCCCCTTTCTTCTCGATAGCCCCGAGACCGACGCCACTCAGGAGTCTGACGTCACTACCGACAACCTCTCCTTCTTGCCAAAGCAAACAGGCAAGCCCCCCCCTTTGATCATCCCGATATCGCCTATTCTCATTTCCCCTGCTTGCATTAGAATTTTGCTTCTGTTACTGCTTTTCCTATATCTGCTGCATAGCCTGTTTATTGTAACCTGCTTGTTACCTACTGCTTATCCTAAACTGCTTAGTCTAGGTTGGGTAGAGACCATAGGAGACCCCACTTATCCCGACTGCCCCGCTGGAGATTCAGAAGACCCGACCGTCGGGATCGAAGACCAGGACCCTACTGTTACTATGGATACTATGATTTGACACTGTTACTTGTTACTAAAGACGGGTCGGCCCTGATGGGTACCCGCGCGAGCCTTCGTGGCGAGTGTTGTGGAGACGGGTTGACCTGAGAGGTGCCCGCGAGATAAATACGAGGCGTGGCCGGGCATTCTTAGCCCTTGCCGCAAGTCCTCGAGACGGGGCGACGGGGTCACATCTTTCGTGAGTCTCTGCTCGTTTCCACGCGCTCCTAATTCACTAACGGTTTGGATATTTGATCCGAGGGGCCTCTGGCCTGATAGCACTAACCATCACGTGGGTGTGAGTGGGTGCTCTGCGTCGTATACTTCAGCCGGATCTTAAATGACGTCAGCAAGGAGCGGCGCGCGCTGAATTGGACTGGGAACGCAACTGCACTTGTATAAGGGGTTGCTAGGTCTGCTTTCAGCCGCCCACGCAACGTGCAGGAGTGCAAAGGGCGATGGGCTCAAGACCCCTGCGCGCATAGGATTAGTCCGGCGGGCTGACCTCTCTTTAAGTATTTGGTCGGGTTGCGGCGTATTGTTTGGCCGAGGCCGGGCATGACCCAGTAAAGTGTGTCCGGCCGGAGTTAAGCAAGCGTGGTGGGTAAGTTGGTGCACCCCTGCAGGGAAGAAACTTCTATCGATAGCCTGTCCTACTGTAACGGACACTCGGAGTTGTATCCCGGTCGGTACAACTAGAACATGATTGAGATGATAACTGGATACTAGGGCTCTGGGATTGCTTTCTCGCAGAGAGTCGGGAAAGGATCTCAGGCCGAGGTTGATGATACTACTACTGCTACTTTACATTATGTTACTCTACTCTCTTCTATGCTGCAAGACTGAAGATGCTGAAGATACTAGTCTTCGATAGGACTAGGCTCTCCCCCTCTATTCTGGCATTTCTGCAGCCCAGTCCACATATACAGCCCTTCCTTGAAAATGTTGCATATGTAGTGTAGATCCTTGCTTGCTGAGTACTTCGGATGAGTACTCATGTTTGCTTTACTTTCTTTTTTTCCCCATATTCATTTGACGTGATCAGAAGACGGAGCCCCTGAGACTGCCGCCCCTGTCGACGACTACAGCTACTACTACTACCCTCCCGGCGAGTACTTCTACGAGGAGCCGACTGACGACCAGGAGTAGGATCGGAGGGTCCAGGGCAGGAGGCCTTCGCCTTTCGATCGTAGCTTTTATTTTACCCCGCCTTCTAAAGGCTTGTCTCTCTCTCTATGTATTAGTCTGTACTCAGACTCTGATGCTTCCGCTGACGCTTGTATGCCATCGAGCTTATGTATTCGAGCCCTCGAGGCCCTGGCTTGTAATATAAAGCTTGTATGACTTTATTTATGTTTTAGAGTTGTGTTGTGATATCTTCAAGTGAGTCCTAGGCTTGATCGTGTGCATTTGCGTGTATGGTTAGTACACGATTAAGCCGGGGTCGTCACAGGAAAAACCAACACAAGCTCAAGAAGTAGCAGGAAGAATTTCTGGCGCCGTTGCCGGGGACATCTACGCCAAGTCAAGCCATACCAAGTATCCATCATAAAATCTCATCTCTTGCATTACATTATTTGCCATTCGCCTCTCGTTTTCCTCTCCCCCACTTCTAAAATGATTTTCGAAAAGATTTGCCTTTTCTTCGCCCCTCTACCGTTCACCTTGTTCGTTTGCTTTTTGTGTGCTCGTTTGTTGGATTGTTTGCTTTGTCTCGATGGCTCAACCAAAAAACATTGATCCTCACTTTAGGAGGTTGGAAGAAATTGAAAATAATGTTAGGAGCTTCATGTCTTTGCAATTTGAGCATAATAATTTCTTTAGAAACGAGCTCAAGGAGCAAAAAAGTTTTATGGAATACATGAATAAAGAACTTCATAATATGTCTAAGGAATTTTATGGTTTGAGGTCTCAGTTTGCTCATCTTGAAAACTTAGTAGGCCAAATTTCTGATAAACAAGCTACCTTAGTAAATGAGATGGCCGCTAAACCAGAATCTTTAAATAATGATGAAGATCTTAAAGTGATTGATGTGACTCCTATTGAATCTTTGTTTTCCAATATAAATCTTGATAAAGATGGGACTGGAGATGAGTCAACTTTAGTTAAAAGGCGTCCCAATGATTCGGAGTTTTTAGATCTTGATGCAAAAATTGATAAAAGTGGGATTGGAGAGGTCAAAACTTTAAGTAGCAATGAACCCACTTTTTTGGATTTCAAGGAACTTAATTATGATAATTATTCTTTAATAGATTGTATTTCCTTGTTGCAATCCATGTTGAATTCTCCTCATGCTTATAATCAAAACAAAGCTTTTACTAAACATATCGTTGATGCTATGATGCAATCTTTTGAAGAAAAGCTTGAATTGGAAGTTTCTATCCCTAGAAAACTTTATGATGAGTGGGAACCTACTATTAAGATTAAGATTAAAGACTATGAGTGCCATGCTTTGTGTGATTTGGGTGCTAGTGTTTCCACGATTCCAAAAACTTTATGTGATGTGCTAGGTTTTCGTGAATTTGATGATTGTTCTTTAAATTTGCACCTTGCGGATTCCACTATTAAGAAACCTATGGGAAGGATTAATGATGTTATTGTTGTTACAAATAGGAATTATGTGACTGTAGATTTCATTGTTCTTGATATAGATTGCAATCCTACATGTCCTATTATTCTTGGTAGACCTTTCCTTAGAACGATTGGTGCAATTATTGATATGAAAGAAGGAAACATTAGATTTCAATTTCTGTTAAGGAAGGGCATGGAACACTTTCCAAGAAATAAAATTAAATTTCCATATGAATCTATTATGAGAGCCACTTATGGATTGCATACCAAAGATGACAATACCTAGATCTATTCGAGTTTTATGCCTAGCTAAGGGCGTTAAACAATAACGCTTGTTGGGAGGCAACCCAATTTTATTTTTGCTTTTGCTTTTTAGGTTCTGTTTTGCAATAAATAATTCATATAGCCTATGGTTAGATGTGGTTTTGTGTTTTAATTAGTGTTTGTGCCAAGTAAGACCTTTGGGATAGCTTACGGTGATAGTTGTTTTGATCTTGCTGAGAAACAGAAACTTTTGCGCCCAGGAAAATAATTTTTGTAATTCACAGAAGCATGCTTTTGATCTGATTCTTTTTGAATCTGATTGGTACACAAATTGCCCAGGTTTTCCTAATTTTCAGAATTTTTGGAGTTACAGAAGTATTCGAGAGTTACAGATTACTACAGACTGTTTTGTTTTTGACAGATTCTGTTTTCTATGTGTTGTTTGCTTATTTTGATGATTCTATGGGTAGTATCGGGGGGTATGAACTATGGATAAGTTGGAATACAGTAGATATTACACCAATATAAATAAATAATGAGTTTACAACAGTACCAAAAGTGGTGATTTATTTTCTTATACTAACGGAGCTTATGTGATTTTCTGTTGAGTTCTGTGTTGTGCAGTTTTCAAGTTTTGGGTAAGGATTTGATGGACTATGGAATAAGGAGTGGCAAGAGCCTAAGCTTGGGGATGCCCAAGGCACCGCAAGGTAATATTCAAGGACAACCAAGAGCCTAAGCTTGGGGATGCCCCGGAAGGCATCCCCTCTTTCGTCTTCGTCTATCGGTAACTTTACTTCAGGCTATATTTGTATTCACCACATGATATGTGTTTTGCTTGGAGCGTCTTGTATGATTTGAGTCTTTACTTTTTAGTTTGCCACAATCATCCTTGCTGTACAGACCTTTTGAGAGAGACACGCATGAATCGTGATTTATTAGAATACTCTATGTGCTTCACTTATATCTTTTGAGCTAGGCAATTTTGCTCTAGTGCTTCACTTATACATTTTTAGAGCACGGCAGTGGTTTTATTTTATAGAAATTGATGAACTCTCATGCTTCACTTATATTATTTTGAGAGTCTCTAAACAGCATGGCAATTTGCTTTGGTTATAAATTTAGTCCTAATATGATAGGCATCCAAGAGGGATATAATAAAAACTTTCATATAAAGTGCATTGAATACTATGGGAAGTTTGATTCCTTATGATTATTTTGAGATATGAAGATGGTGATATTAGAGTCATTCTAGTGAGTAATTGTGAATTTGAGAAATACTTGTGTTAAAGTTTGTGATTCCTGTAGCATGCACGTATGGTGAACCGTTATGTGATGAAGTCGGAGCATGATTTATTTATTGATTGTCTTCCTTATGAGTGGCGGTCGGGGACGAGCGATGGTCTTTTCCTACCAATCTATCCCCCTAGGAGCATGCACATAGTACTTTGCTTCGATAACTAATAGATTTTTGCAATAAGTATGTGAGTTCTTTATGACTAATGTTGAGTCCATGGATCATACGCACTCTCACCCTTCCACCATTGCTAGCCTCTCCAGTGCCGCGCAACTTTCGCCGGTACCATAAACCCACCATATACCTTCCTCAAAACAGCCACCATACCTACCTATTATGGCATTTCCATAGCCATTCTGAGATATATTGCCATGCAACTTTCCACCATTCCATTTATTATGACACGTTCCATCATTGTCATATTGCTTTGCATGATCATGTAGTTGACATCGTATTTGTGGCAAAGCCACCGTTCATAATTCTTTCATACATGTCACTCTTGATTCATTGCACATCCCGGTACACCACCGGAGACATTCATATAGAGTCATATTTTGTTCTAAGTATTGAGGTTGTAATTCGTGAGTTGTAAGTAAATAAAAGTGTGATGGTCTTCATTATTAGAGCATTGTCCCATGTGAGGAAAGGATGATGGAGACTATGATTCCCCCACAAGTCGGGATGAGACCCCGAACGAAAAAAAAGGCAAAAAATGAGAGAAGTCCCAAATAAAAAAAATGAGAGAAAAGAGAGAAGGGGCAATGCTACTATCCTTTTACCACACTTGTGCTTCAAAGTAGCACCATGATCTTCATGATAGAGAGTCTCCTATATTGTCACTTTCATATACTAGTGGGAATTTTTCATTATAGACTTGGCTTGTATATTCCAACGATGGGCTTCCTCAAATTGCCCTAGGTCTTCGTGAGCAAGCGAGTTGGATGCACACCCACTTAGTTTATTTTTGAGCTTTCATAAACTTATAGCTCTAAATGCATCCGTTGCATGGCAATCCCTACTCACTCACATTGATATCTATTGATGGGCATCTCCATAGCCCGTTGATATGCCTAGTTGATGTGAGACTATCTCCTTCTTTTTGTCTTCTCCACAACCACCTTCTATTCCACCTATAGTGCTATGTCCATGGCTCACGCTCATGTGTTGCGTGAAAGTTGAAAAAGTTTGAGAACATCAAAAGTATGAAACAATTTCTTGGCTTGTCATCGGGGTTGTGCATGATTTAAATAATTTGTGTGATGAAGATGGAGCATAGCCAGACTATATGATTTTGTAGGGATAAGCTTTCTTTGGCCATGTTATTTTGAGAAGACATAATCGCCTTGTTAGTATGCTTGAAGTATTATCGTTTTTATGTCAATATTAACTTTTGTTTTGAATCATATGGATCTGAACATTCATGCCACAATAAAGAAATTACATGAATAAATATGTTAGGTAGCATTCCACATCAAAAATTCCATTTTTATCATTTACCTACTCAAGGACGAGCAGGAATTAAGTGTGGCAGCCCAGCTCAGAGAAACCGGAACGCCCCGTATTCCAGCCCAGAGATCGAGGAGAAGTCTTCTGGAATACGGCACTGCTTTACATAGAACAAATCAGATCTTATTACAAAGGATAAATACACGGGTCTGATGTTGCAGAAGATCACATCAGCACGGCGACACTACGCCTGCGATACTACACTTGCTCTATGCTAGCAGCGGAATACTTCTAGCAGCGGAACAACGACGAAGGTGGTGAACTCCACTCCGCAGGGACTCTGGCTTGGACACGATCTAGCTTGCATGAATAGACACCTCAACAAACAATCAAGCAATCACGACATCACCTGCAATCTGGCATGACACGCCAGGTCAGTACATGGAATGTACTTGCAAGCTCACAACAACCAAAAGCATCAAGACAAGACAATAACATAGCATTAAACAGGTTAATTAAATTAACAACTATGATGAATCAACTACTAAGCATGGTATGAAACTACTATCATACTGATAAACCAACATCTTAGATCTCCATAACCATATCACTCTTGGCTAACCGGCCAAGCAATATACCATCTCGATCACCTCGTGATCCACATGATCAACTCGTGATCAAAACTTCCACATGATCACCTCGTGACCACATCACAAACTGAATGATCATCCTCAAGATCATCCCAACATCATCATCATCATCATCCTGCCAAACTGTTACTGCTCAAAGTACATCAACATATAAATCACCTATAAGTTATTCCGTCATGTGAGTGTTGATCGAACGGTGTGACCTAGTATGAACTTGTGCCCATGACCGAGGACGCGGCTATCGATAGATTAAACACACACACTCTGCAGAGGTAGCGCACTTTACCCACACCACAGAACCCATGGCCTCGCACTCCCATTCGGGTGGACCAACGGCGTTCCGACGAAACCGACCTACTACCATGACACTCTCCCGGCCACTCCGACCAACACCCCTTTTGGGTTCAGTCCTGGGTGGCCCCGTGCCTACCAAAGGCATCGATGGCCACCGTCGTGGCAAAAACAAAAACGGTCCCAAACGGGGACAAAGCCGGCTACATCAACTACGGGCACACAAGGTTTATGTCCGCCTACCTGATCAGGGTAGCGCGCGCCCATAACCTTCCCTCGTTGGAGGCACCGGCGAGAGGCATGACAATAGACCGCATTAGGGCCTTCCCATAAAGGCAAATGTGGTTGCACTAGAAAAAACCGTTTCAGTGGCACCTGACCAACTTAATGATGGAATTTATCCCCAAAAATACTCTAATTTCATCTATCAACCTGTAATCCAATTCATAGCAATATCCAACAACTAATCCAAAGCATAATATCGACCTAGCAAACTACTCCAAGGATAGCATAACACTACTATCATGATGAAACCAAGAACGATAACACTACTACTCCAGTAGCAAGAACAAGCTTTCCAACTAAGATCCACATGCAAGCATCATCTCAAAAATCATACTCCCAAAACATAATATCAACTAGCATCATGATGAAAATAACACCAGCCACTAATAATCCAATGGCAACGTAATATCCAAAGTAATACTCCAAATAATAACATCATGAACATAATCATAATAGCCACTAAGAATCCAAAGGAAACATGTCATACACATAACCTTCAAAATATAAGTCCTAGAACTCCAAGCAATATCATGGCAATAGCAAGATCAAAACAATACTCCAAGAAATTCCATGAAACACTCACAAGTAGCTAAAACAATATTTTTAAACAAGTTCAAATAATTTAAACCATGTCACTGCATTGCAATCATGCAAATGGAGGGTGTGGCTTGCCTGGGGTAGATGAAATCACCGGGAAGAAGTGCGAGAAACTCGCGGAACGAATTGCCGGAAATCTTTCTCTCTCGGAGGGGGCTGATTAAGGGCAAGGGCATAATGGTCATTTTCAGAATGTTAAAACATGGTGAAAATGATACCAACAGAACGGGCTCGATGAGATGAAGAAGTGGGCTTTGGAATCACCTCATTTGGAGTTAGGATCAAAAAGATATGAGTGTTTGACTGCCAGGGACCCATCTGTAAAGAAAATATTTTCAAACAGGGCCTGAACAAAAAAACAGAAAGCGCAATTAGAGGAATACGCTTTCACTAAACTGAAAACATATTCGGGGCTGAAGAAGAAAGGAAATGCGCTTTCGGTGGAGGAAAACATATTCCGAGGAATACGCTTTCACTTATCCACCTCAGCGGGTCCGAGTCAACACGTGAGACTTACAGACGCGGCCCGCCACTTATCCACGTCAACACCTGACTGGGTCAACGCGGAGTGGCTGACGCGTGGCTCCCACGCGGCTTCTCTCTCCTCCTGGCCTTCTCCTTCTTCTCCCCTGACGCGCGCTGAGACAGAGGCGAGGCCGGCCGCCCCGACGACGACCGCCGGCGACTCCGTCCACCTCCCGTGCCGTGCCGCCTACCGGCGAGATCAGCAGGCCAAGCCGCGCCGTCCTGGACCATCCAGACACCCCGGGGAGGTCGGCATCAAGGAGAGTTGCGGCTGCAGCGGACGGGGCTTCGGCCGGAGTTTGAGGACGAGGCCATGGCGACTCCGGCGACGAACGGAGAGCTGCGGGAGAGGCTCTGGTGGCTGGGTGATCTACTAGAGGTGGTGGAAGAGAGAATGGGGCTTGGGGTCGCCGGAATCGGAGCGGGGCAGAGACGGCGGCCATGGTGGCGATTTCCAGAAAAGAGAGCTCCTCGAGCTCGTTTGAGAGGCTAGGGCAGGGTCTAGGAAGAAGGTGTGGTCGTGGATGAGGAGAGACGCGGTCCGGGGCTGCTTAAATAGGCGCGGGGCGAGGTGCCGAGCCGGTTGCCGCCGCTCGAGCTCGGCCAAAGCTCTGACGAGCTCAGCGGTCATGGGGAGGGGCGAGGAACGCGACGAGGCATTGATTCAGAGGTCACGGAGAGTTAGACGACGCTGGAGAGTAGAGGAAGAGGCCGAAGCAAGCTCGGAGCCAAACGGGGCACAGTGCACCCGTGGGCGAGTGTCAGTGAGGAAGCTGTCGGAGGGGGTGAGCTGTCCAGGGGGAGAGGACGACACGGGCAAGCTGTTGGACAAGGCTGTTTTCGCGAGAATGATGAGAGGAGGAGGGGCCCGAGCAAGAAACCACGCCGCTCGCGTCCATGGCATTGCCAAAGCGGTGGTCACCGCATGACCCTGGGCATTCAATGCTCCCTGGCGCCCAAATTGGTGTCTAGCATGAAGTTCTTCCAAACTGGAGACTGTGGGTAGTAAAAACGTGAGAGAAGAGGCTCTGTGTTTGAGTTAAACATCGATTAAAGTTTGTTGTATCAAAATTGGACGTGCACTGCCGATCAACAGGGAGTTGATAGGTGCCAGTGGAGTCGTATGGGGTGATTAGATACGGAAGGACTATGATCCTGGAGAGTTTAAGGGGAATTGGACCAAGATACATCATAGTTGCTTCACAACTACATATTTGGTCCAGAATCAAGATCAAGATGATGCACTCACATGGAGTGTCAACTTGAGCTAAAATTTGGCAAGGCAGGGTTATTTGGCCATAAGAAGATGTAGTAAAATTTTCATACCAAATGGTCAAGCCAAAATGGTACTTGCTTCACAAACATCCTCACTGACCAGAAACTTGGAATGATTTTGGAGAAATATTGGCTTGATGAAATGGTCTCAAACTTGGTGGAGAGATGTTATTTGGGTAGGAGCACAATCTGGTAATTTCTCATAATTAATGAAGCAATATAAAATATACTTGCTTCACAACCTAAAAATATTAACAGAATCAAAGATTTGGTCCTGTGCTCGCATAGCTGATTGGATGGGGCTGAAATTTGGAGGAGTGTCCTAATATGAGCACATGAAAGAGTGTGCAAATTTTCAACTCATTTGGAAACTCCTAGCTAGTACTTCCTTCACAATGCCTTCTGTTTGACAGAAAGTTTGAAAAATTGCTGAGGAAGATTGGCTAGGCAAATAAAGTTTAATTTTGGCATGGAGCAATTATTTGGACATGAAAGAATGCCCATAGAGTTTGGGAGCAAACAAGATAAGATAAATGACACTTCCTTCACAAAGTGCCACTCTAGACAGAATGGAAGTGTCGATGTACAAAAGTAGGGGTCCCTTTTTGCACCCCTTTACTTGTGCGCGGGCAGTCGCAGCCCCACGCCCCTGGCCACCCTTGGCGGGACAGAAGAAGCAAAACCACAAGACAACCAGAGCAGCGCCAAGACAGAAACACAAAGAGCAGAAGGGCGAGGTAGACTCCCCCGGCAAGGCCCTTGCAGGGGCGGCCTCCGCAGCCTCGGCAAGAGCCTTGCCGGGGCAACTTGCCCAACGCCAGTGGAGCGCGCCACCCTTAAGCCCAAGGGTTCCAACACCATCAACCACATTGGAACCAAGGCTCGGGAGGCACCTCCATGGTGGCATGCAGATCTTTGTGAAGATCATAAGCACATAAGATCATATGAGGACCAGAAGACGGCGATCTTCGGCAAGATCCTTGCCGAGGAAATCCACGAGACCCCCGGCAAGATCCTTGCCGAGGACGACCGTGATGCCAAGGCAAGACCCTTGCCGAGGACACCTGCGGGGCCACAGCCAGGCCCACGTCTGCGAAGACTCCACCGCCGTTCCCATACAGCTGCCAGCCCAACCAGCTGGGCAGGCACCTACGTGGCGACGCGCGGCCACCAGGCCAACTCAGCAAGCACCTACGTGGTGGCATGCAGATCTTCGTGAAGACTCTGCCACCGCACCAGCCCAGCAGCAAGCCAATGTGGCGCTACAATGCCTCATCAGCTCGGACGCGCGTCGGAGCCAGGCGAGGCGGCGACAGACGGGAGGGGCCTCGTTGCCGTCCCCAATAAAGCAACGGGACACCTAAGGAGCGCATTTAATGCGCCTTGTGCCGTAATGACAGGCGATAAGCTTGTACACTGTATACCTTTCCACCTCCTGTGTGCCACTGTGGCGACCCCTTTTGACTATAAAAGGAGGCCCGAGGCGTACTGGAGAAGGATTCGGATCTTTTGAACAAGGCACACGCCGTAGCTAGTTCAAGAACTCAAGAACACTCAAATATACACCAAAGAATGACTAGGGTATTACGCATCATTGCGGCCCGAACCTGGGTAAACGATCTTTGGGCTGACTACCAGACCCGCTCTTTGCACAACCCCGTGCCCGCCAACCGTTGAAGGGATCCCAGTGATCCCATAGGTGTCGTTTCCACCGACATCTTTGGCGCGCCAGGTAGGGGGGCGCAGTTGTGGAAATCTGGTCTGGTTGGAGCAGCGGCTTCATCATGGTCGTCACTCCAAGGAAGAAGACGACCAAACGAGCGGCATCATCGGCGGATGCAGTGAACGCTCACGCAGCGGCAGAAAAGCTAAGTCGTGCAAAACTTTGAGCAATTCCTTTTTATATATATGGTTATCGTCCTCGAAGATCTTGCCCTGTGTATGGAAAACCTGCACGCAATGGGACCCTTCCGCTATCGGCAACGTCCTTGTCTCTGTCTCGGGTCAGCTCGATAGTTCATGCGGCCGCGCTGAGAACGGCAAGGTGGCCTACCCACCACTAGCAGCGCTCTTGTCCTGTTTTGAGTCCGCTCGACAGTTCAAGTGACCGCGCTAGCAGCAACAAGGTGGCTTGCCCGGCAGCAAGCGCCCTTCTGGCAGGGTGCTGAGGATCCATCCTCAAAGCACCACGGCATGGGTTTACGCGCCGGCAGCCTTATCCCAACGAGCGTAGGGTGCGAACATACAAAGAGAGATCTAACGAGAAGATAGCACGCGTGATATTAAAGTATTGCAGAGTTATATTACATTGAATAATCACTGCGGTTCTAACTTAAGATAAAACTGTCTTGGTCTTGAACTCGCAGCGGCGATAAGGAACAGGGTGCCTAGTCCCGGCGCTGGCCCTCTATCCTCCGAACTCCGTCGACGCGGATGATGATGGGCTCGATACGCTCCTCGAGCGCCGCGAGGTCCACACCCTCCGGCAAGCTCTCCAGCGCGGCATCGAAGTCGATGTTCGGGTTCCAGTACGCCACCTTGGTGAGGACCTTGGTCATGGAACCCCGGCAAAGCCTCCGGGCCTCATTGGCCAGAGAGGTCGCCCTGTTGGAGCGGAACTGCTCCAGGGCTCCAAGAACGCCCTCGAAGAACAGGGTCAGCTTGGCGTTGGGACTCACGTTCGGCTTCGGGGCGTACCTCACGTTTGGCATCCCCATGGCGGCCAGCTTCGTGGTGATCCTGCCGGCGACATCGGCGAGGCGGCTGATCCAGAGGTTTTCGCCCTTCACGTAATCCTTGTAGTTGGCGGCGATATTCCTCCGCAGCTGCCTCTCCTCCTCCAGGCCCTTGGTCAGGGTCTCCTCCCGGGCCTTGACCTCCGAAAGTGTCCCCTCAAGACCCCCCAGCTTCAGCTTCAGGTCTTTGATGGAGTCGTTGGCCTTGGAGAGCTGCTCAACCTTGCCGAGGACTGCGGCCTGCGCCTCAACCAGAGCACCGTTGAGCGTGTCCTTCTCCTTCGCCAGCTTCAGGGCATGTTCCTTCAGCCCATCTCGCTCCACCTCCAGCTCTTTCACCTTGCCGGCATGGACTAGAGCTTGGGCATTGAGCGCCTCCTTGTGCTTCTGCTCCAGCCCCTGGGTCCGCTGCGCGACGAGCTTCCCGATCTCCTCATCCTTGCCGTGAAGTGTGGCGGCGAGCGCCCCCTCACGAGCGGCAAGATCCTCCTCCTGGGAGTTCAGTTCGGCCTGGTGCTGGTGCCGGGCGGCCTCGTCCTTGGTGGTATGTTCCCTCGCCACCTCCTGGGCCTTCTCGATGTCGGCCTGCTTCATGACAAGCTCCAGCTTGCACTCGGCCAGCAGGTCCTGGGCAACCTTCAGCTCCTCATGGGCTTGGCGAAACCAAGCCTGCATCTCAGCGATGCGCCCCGCGAGATCCACCTCTGCCTTGTCCACCGCTGCCATCCTGGACTTTGCCTTGTCCAGGCGGGCACGGTGAAGCGCCCGGAGCTTCTGGAAGTTAGCGCTCATGGCCCGAAGGAGCTCCTCCTCCTAGGAACTGCCACCACTGGCACTCAGCTCGTCAACAACCTCAAGCCCGGCGGCGGCGAGCACCTCGTCGTCGAACACCTCCCCCTCGGTGGGCGCCCTGGTGCTCGCCGTCCCTGGGAGGTGGACGAACAGATCATCGCTCACCTTCAGGTACTT
>JAAAWM010010886.1:0-54013 GCA_036873465.1 Thinopyrum obtusiflorum | reverse complement strand
ATAGGACTTGAGAGAATATTGATCTTACCTTTAGCTCCTTGTGGGTTCGACATTCCATACTTATCACTTCCACCTTTGGGAATTGCTACGATGATTCCCTGCACTTGGGGATTATCAATGCCACATCACCACCCGGTCATTATTTCGAACCATTTTTCGGCCTGCCGCTCCACGTTTTGAGATGCGGTTCTATTGGTACGTCTTGTCCAAGCAGAGATCGTGTCCCCTTATTGCGGGATTCTCATCAATACGGGCGTGGGTAATCCAACCGCCCCATCGGCATGATTCCTTGGAAATAGGCAAGTTTTAAGGCCCATGAGGAGGCGTTTGATATTCACCGCCTTTATAAAGGGGCACAGACCCGTCTTCCTCCTCTACGCCTGCCTCTTCCTCAACCTTTCCAACTTCGAGTTCCAGCATCCAGGTTTTAATTGCTACGAGCCTCTCAATCATGTCCGGATCCAGCCTTCACGGACGGTGGGTGGCCTCCTCTGTCACAGAGGAGGATATTGCGAAGCTCCGAGTGGCAAGATACCTGACCGCGGAAATCCCCCACAGGCTCCCTGCTACAGGGTAGGTTATCCCTACCCCCAGATCTGGCGAGAGGGTCGTATTCATCTCCCACTTCCTCCGGGGGCTGGGGTTCGCTCTCCATCCCTTTGTCCGTGGGCTCATGTTCTATTATGGGCTAGATTTTCACGATCTAGCCCGGACTCTTTTCTTCTCATCTCGGTGTTCATCGTCATGTGCGAGGCCTTTCTCCATATTCCCCCACACTTTGGTTTATGGCTCAAGACCTTCAATGTGAAGCCGAAGGTGATCAAAGGGAAGCAAGCGGAGTGTGGAGGTGCCATGGTGAGCAAACTTACCAACGCTCTTTGGCTAAAAGGCTCTTTCACGGAATCCTCCAACTTATGGCAGCGGGAGTGGTTTTACATCACTGAACCCCGTGGTACCAAGTGGCAGCTATACCTGCGTTCCGATCTGGCCCTCCGATACAACTTGCATCATGGATCAATAAGGGGTTGGACTGGGGATCAATTGACGAAGTGCAGACACTACAGAGCCGCATCCAGAATCTCCTTGAGAAGGACACCGATCTCAACAACGTAATCCAAGTAATGTTAGTCCGCCGGGTCCTGCCGTGCCAGCGACGGCCTCTCCGCATGTGGGAGTTCAATCAGGAAGGACCACGGACCCTTCAGCACTTCTTCGGCACGACGCATAGAGGAATGTGGAGGTTATTTTTCGGGACACGAAAATAGTGGCCGGACACCACCGAGTATATCGGCCTCGACTGCAACCATCCGGATACCTCGGTAAGCACTCGATTCCTGAACACAGCTTAGTTAAATATCCCATAATAAGATACTGAGAAAACCATCTTCTTCCAGGGCTGGATAAAGAAGGCGGATCGAATTAGGTGTTGGGCCCCTCTTCCCGAAGACTCAGCTGATCCCGTGCTAACAAGGATGCTGGCCCCGGCACCATACCAGGTGCCGGTGAAAGAGGACAAGGAGGAGAGCAGGAAGGCCAAAGGTGGCCTCCATTCTAAAGGTACACCAGACACTGTGTCCGGGGAGATTAGGGCTCCCTCTTCCGAAGACAAAAGAGAAGGAGAAGCTGACATCCTTTTTTCCCATGGTAAGAAAAGGGCCGCCTCCGAAAGCTGGGAGGTAAAGGCTCCTAAGCGAGGTAAGATGCCCCTGTCAGGTGGTTCGGGCTCGGAAGACAATGTCGTCACACAGTTCCTCCGTAAGGACAAGCCTTTAGCCGAATCATAAGTGAACAAGGGTGTTTTAAACATATCCCATTCTTTTCCTGTTTACAAGGGTAACATCCTAGAATATATGTTTTGCAGTCCGGCACGCAGTCTTCCTCAACAATCCTCTTCCTCGGGGGATCTTCTTCCGGAGATGATGGAAAGCGAGACGCCTCCACAGTCCTCCTCGCCCAATAGGGCAGGCGACTTCGAGGTGTCGTCCCAGAAGATCTCTCCCGATCAACAAGTGGTGCGGGGGACAATGAAGACAACGCCCGAAGGTGAAACTTCGGTCGCCCAGGGTCCGGGGTGTGTGGTCCCTACGGGGACCAATAGTAAAGGCCCCGGACTATCCGGTTTACAGCCGGAGATGACTCTAGGGTCGAGTAGACATATCCCTTCAAAGGGAGTCCGTACTCCTACAGCAGCTTCCGGGAATCCGGAAGCACCGGATACCTTGATGGACGTGTTGCGACATGCGTCCGTCTCAGAGGAACATCGTGCCTTCATGGGTACGGTGGTTGAGAGGATTCTGTCCGTGAAAAGCGGATTGAATGAAGCCTTTACGGGCCTGCTAAGAGGCTTCGAGGTACGTAATGTAATATTTTTCAATTGTGCTCCATACGCAAAATGCACCTGTGTATAGATAGTAGCCCCTGAGACTTTGGTTGGCATCCAAAGGGAGGCGATCAAAGGATCGAAAAAGACATGCCCAAGAAATAATCTAACTAATTGGAACACAGGCTGTTACATCCATGGCGACTACCCACACTACATAGGTTGCAGGTCTGAAGCAGAAACTTGACGTGGCAGATGACGACATCATGCTTATTAACAGGCGGCTCGACGAGGCGCAAGGTATGTTTTGGGGCGGCCAGTATATGTATGTATAATAACATGAGCACAAAGCTAAGGATTATATACTAAGACATGCACAACTGCAGATAGTGCTGCCGCAGTTGAGACCCTTCGGGCAGAGCTTGCCCAAGCCAAGGAGCAAGCCAGGATGGGTAATGTGGCTGCCAAGAAGGCAGCTGAGGAGCTAAAGGCTGAACAGGCTGCTCGGCGCCAGTGTGAGGAGAGAATATCTTCCATAGAGCGAGATCTAAAGGATGCCACTGGCAAATGCCAAGCACTCGAGGAGGAGAACAAGGCCAAAGTAGCTGAACTCGAGAAGGCCTTACGAGAGGCGAGAGAAGCACGATCCGAGTCTAGAGCGGCTCGGGAGGAGACCCGGCAAGCCGGGGAGATAGCGGCCGGTAAGCCCTTTCTATTACAGACTAAATTCGGCGATCCAAAGTATGCCCCGCTTAATCAAATGTGGAGCTCTCCAGACCCATTCTTGGACTTGCCGAAGAGTGTCTCCGATGCGGCGCAGTTTTACCAAGCGCAAGAGGGGTATGCAACGGAGAAGCTTTTCTGGTCACAATTCGGCACACCAAAGCGCCCGCTGTTGCTGAATGAAGAGATAGCCAGTGGGCCGAGCTTCACAAGATATCCAGATCTGCCATGAAGGACGTTGTGGTCCGGCTGTGGCCGACTGAGCCAGTTCCGAATAGTTATTTCGGTTTGGCACAGCGACTTGTGGATGTGGTGCCACGTATCGACGCTGTGAAGCGATCTGCATGCATTGAAGGTGCACGGATGGCGTTTGCCCGTGTCAAGACGTATTGGGCGAAGATGAAGGCCACCGATATTGCAGCGAAGAGTCCACCCGAGGGCAAGGACAAACACATGCCGGAGCATTATTTTGAAGATGTCCTAGAGGGTGCCCGCTTGATAGAGGGTCAGTGCTCAAAGGATATGATCTTCGAGTGAATGTACCAAAATTGTAAAAACAATATTATGACATATTAAGGCTATGTTTTTTATACCTTTGCCTAAAAGTTTTTGTTCCTCCTGTGCGGCCGTTTTTGTATAATCTGAAAGTTTTCCAGTCGTCGGCTTCGGCCCCCTCGCATAAAATACTGGGGTGTTCGGAAAAGCACTTGATCACTCTTAACCCAACGTCTTGGTCCGTGAAGGAGGTGTCAATGTGGTGAACTAGGCAATCGGACTATAGGGCTTTAACACTTTCACTTAGTCATAGGAGTTTGACGGTGGGTCTACGATATAGCCCCTGGTATGTACGCGGTTATCCCAATACGGTGCGTTACGTAGGTGACCTTAAGAGCGGTCCTTCGTGTAATACGGAAGGAATCGTGAAAGATTCTGATAAGTCATCGAGTGGTTGACCAGCTCTCGCCGCATCATGACAGTCAGTTTTCGGCTTTCTCTACTGAGGTGCTTGACTAGATGAACCGGAAACACAATCGCAGTAGTTCTCCCTTTACTACCCTAGCCGATAGAGCGGAACGTAAGGTAGTAAGCACAGGAGCCGGGTAACCCAACTATTGACCAAAGACATGATTCGGAGCTGATGCATATAAGGCCAAACTCGTGACGCCAAAGTGTGCTATAAAGCTGTTCGGACTTGTCGGCAACTCAGTTGTTCCAATATCGTGCCCCTGGCGATTTGTGCCAAGGTGGGTGTGTGAAGCAACCGAAGAAGCAAAATTTAGTTCTTTAGAAAAAGTGAATACTGAATACGGAGTATGTTCACTGGAACCTGATTGATATGTCAATTGCCATCTTACAGATAATAACGCCACAACCCAGGCTATTTGACATGCCGGTGGTTGAAGGCTGAGGGAAAAGGCACTTTACAGGCTCGAAATAGAGAGTGCGATCTACAAATAATTATTTGGATCTCCTGTCGCACGTCTGCGCCTCCTTGCCTCGGTGAAAGGACTCCTTAACAGGAATAGCCTTTGGGTAAGTGTACGAAGCCGAACTCCGAAAGAGTCCGTGAGATGACCAGCCTTTGAACCACCTGTGGTAAAAGATAAAAAATAGTTAGAAAAGAAAAGAAGGCTATGGGAGTGCTTGTAGGCCTGTCCGTATTGTGCCTCCGCCGATGACCAGGATATTTTAAGTGCATAATTATGTATGCGCGGTACAAACTTCGCATGTATATGCGGCGAACGATGGAGGCCGAACTGCTAATCCATCTCTGAGATTGATCGGTCCTGTTTAATAGAGACCGGCGGCTTAATGGCCGATGAGATACGCGGCTTGATGAGGCCGCTTTGTACCTCGGCTGTAGTAGCCGTATTATGATCCTCTGCATGGAGGGAGCGTTCCGTATTTCCATTTATTGTTATGACACCTCGTGGACCGGGCATCCTAAGTTTCGCATGGGCGTAGTGTGGGACCGCATTAAAACGAGCAAAAGCGGTATGCCCCAGAAGTGCATGGTAGCTACTGCGGAACGGGACAATATCGAATGTCAAGCCCTCGCTTTGGAAGTTGTTCGGTGAACCGAAAACGACTTCCAACGTGATGGAGCCCATGCAGTGAGTTTCTACGCCGGGTGCTGCTCCCTTGAGGTTAGTTGTGGTGGGCTTGATTCTTGAAGGATCAATGCCCATTTTGCAGACAGTGTCTTGGTAGAGTAGATTACATTTATTGCCGCCGTCCATAAGGACTTTCGTGAGATGGAACCCATCGATAATTGGGTCGAGGACCAGAGCTGCTGAACCTGCGTGACGGATACTGACTGGGTGGTCCTTGCGATCAAAAGTGATCGGGCGAGCCGCCCATTGATTAAATTTTGGGGGGACCGGCTCTATGGCGTAGGCGTCCCGTAGTGCGCGCTTGCGCTCCCCTATAAGGGTGTGCGTCACGTATACCATGTTCACTGTTTTTACTTCGGGGGGAAATTTCTTCTGACCCCCGGTGTTTTGTTGGCGAGTCTCTTCATCATCGCTGTCACTGGGCGGCCCCTTCCCCTTGTGTTCGGCATTGAGCTTGCCGGCTTGTTTGAAGACCCAACAGCTTCTGTTGGTATGATTGGCTGGTTTATCGGGGGTGCCATGAATCTGGCAAGGCCAGTCCAGTATCTTGTCTAAATTGGATGGTCCGTCTCTGTTTGCCTTGAATGGCTTTTTTCGTTGACCGGGTTTAGAGCCGCTAAATCCGGCGTTGACCGTGGTGTCTTGCATTCCTTCATTATTATTGTGACGCTTGTGTTTATTGCGTCGTGGCTTGCCGTTGCCGTCTCGGACTTCGGAAGTGCCCGGATCGCTGGTGCTGTTGCTTCTTCGAGCGAGCCAGCTGTCTTCTCCCGCACAAAAGCGGGTCATCAGAGCGGTAAGGGTTGCCATGGATTTTGGTTTTTCTTGACCGAGGTGGCGGGCGAGCCACTCATCCCGGACGCTGTGTTTGAAGGCCGCGAGGGCTTCGACGTCCGGACAATCGACGATTTGGTTCTTTTTAATTATGAACCTAGTCCAGAGCTTCCTGGCTGACTCTCCTGGCTACTGGATGATGTGACTTAAGTCATCGGCATCTGGTGGCCGGACATATGTACCTTGGAAGTTATCATGGAAGGCGTCTTCCAAGTCCTCCCAGCTGCCAATGGAGTTCTCTGGAAGGCTATTTAGCCAGTGCCGCGCTGGTCCCTTTAGTTTTAGTGGGAGGTATTTGATGGCGTGGAGATCATCACCGCGGGCCATGTGGATATGGAGAAGAAAATCCTCAATCCATACCGCGGGATCTGTTGTTCCATCGTATGATTCGATATTCATGGGTTTAAACCCTTCTGGGAATTCGTGTTCCATTACTTCATCGGTGAAGCAAAGGGGGTGTGCGGCGCCTCTATATCGGGCCAAGTCGCGACGTAGCTCGGATGGAGTTCGTCTGCGATTTTCGGCTTGGGCGTGGTTATGTTTGTCGCGTCCGGCTAGATGGCCGTTGTCGCACGTCAGCGCACGCCCCCACGATCCGTAGATCAATCTGGTCTGACCTGCTCTACTGTCCAGGTCCTGCCGTAGGTCGTATGTATGTCCCCGAGCTGTTTTATCTCTGCCTTTACGCTGAGGTAGTGTGGTCTGGAGTTCGGCTTGAGTTGCCGCTTAGTCCTGGCCACGTGGTGGGCGGTCAGCCGCATTACGCGCTGACGGTACAGGCTCCAGCGCCTCATTGTCCAATTGAGGTACCAATTTGTGCTTCGGATAATTTTTGGTCGGGCGCTCGAGGCCGTATTCCTCGGCTGCTAGGACCTGAGTCCATCTGTCGTTGAGTGTATCCTGTTCGGCTTGAAGCCGTTGCTGCTTCCTTTTCAGGCTCCTCGCGGTTGCGATGAGCTGTTGCTTAAAGCGTTCTTGCTCGAGGGGTTCTTCTGGCACAATGAAGTCTTCGTTGCCGAGACTTATTTCGTCTTCGGAGGGTGGCATATAGCTGCTATCCTCCGAGTCGTCGTTCCCGACTGGCTCGTCGGGGTTACTCTGCCCTTCCTCCCTGGCTTCCTGTTCGGAAGCTGGTTCGATGAGGGCGTTTGGGTCTTCGGCATTCTCCAAAGTATTGTTTTCTCCGGTGCCGGTATTACTTTGTTTGTCATGGCGTGATTTTGAATGGCGCCGCTGATGCCGCCGCTTTGGTGGTTTATCAGCGTTATTGTCCTTAAACGGATCTCTACCGCCGTCCTCGCCATTGTCTTTGGATGTATCCACCATATATATATCGTACGTGGAGGTGGCCGCCCAACGTCCGGTATGCGGTGGGCCTTGGGCCTACTCCTCTCCGGCGTCATCATCCACACCGTCGATGTCCTCGGAGTAGTAATCGAGCATGTCGGTTAAATCCTCGACAGTGGCTATAAGGTGGGTGGTGGGTGGGAGAAAAAATTCCCTGCTCTCAGCCCCTAGTCCGGGCTAGGCGTAGTTCGGACGTTGCTCCTTTGTAATGTCAAGGGATCGCATTAAGTCCAGAGCCTCGCTTAAAGGCAAGGTTTGTTCGGGGAGAGGAAAATCTACGGAGTACGGCAGGGGGGATACTCCCCGGCCGGACTCGCACGGTGTTGACTCCGAGGGTTCGGAGCCAGTGCCCGGAGAGGGGTCTGGCTTCGTGATGGTTGCCAGCGATGCCGCTTCAACCGGCTCTCCCGTACTAGGTTTGGTGGCCGCGGACAGTCCGGCGGGCTCGTGAAGTTCGTCTTTGGACACGGCGATACGTTCCGGATCTAAGGCCAGAGCGGGAGTTGGAGTCGCGAATCCTTGGAAGATCTCCCTGGACGTCAGCGACATAGTCCAGGTTTCCAAAACTAATCCGGTGACCCGGGGCGTAGCTGTCGATCTGCTCTAGATGGCCAAGCGAGTTATCCCGCAGTGCGAAGCCGCCGAACACGAAGATCTGGCGGGGGAGAAAAGTTTCCCCCTGGGCAGCGTTGCTGTAGATGATTGACGGAGCCATCGAACCTCTTGAAGATGACGCAGCGGAACTCTTAATGAAAGCACCAATGTCGGTGTCAAAACCGGCGGATCTCAGGTAGGGGGTCCCGAACTGTGCGTCTAAGGTCGATGGTAACAGGAGACAGGGGACACGATGTTTACCCAGGTTCGGGCCCTCTCTATGGAGGTAATACCCTACTCCCCCCCCCCCCCCCCCCCCCCCCCCCCCCCCCCCCCCCCCCCCCCCCCCCCCCCCCCCCCCCCCCCCCCCCCCCCCCCCCCCCCCCCCCCCCCCCCCCCCCCCCCCCCCCCCCCCCCCCCCCCCCCCCCCCCCCCCCCCCCCCCCCCCCCCCCCCCCCCCCCCCCCCCCCCCCCCCCCCCCCCCCCCCCCCCCCCCCCCCCCCCCCCCCCCCCCCCCCCCCCCCCCCCCCCCCCCCCCCCCCCCCCCCCCCCCCCCCCCCCCCCCCCCCCCCCCCCCCCCCCCCCCCCCCCCCCCCCCCCCCCCCCCCCCCCCCCCCCCCCCCCCCCCCCCCCCCCCCCCCCCCCCCCCCCCCCCCCCCCCCCCCCCCCCCCCCCCCCCCCCCCCCCCCCCCCCCCCCCCCCCCCCCCCCCCCCCCCCCCCCCCCCCCCCCCCCCCCCCCCCCCCCCCCCCCCCCCCCCCCCCCCCCCCCCCCCCCCCCCCCCCCCCCCCCCCCCCCCCCCCCCCCCCCCCCCCCCCCCCCCCCCCCCCCCCCCCCCCCCCCCCCCCCCCCCCCCCCCCCCCCCCCCCCCCCCCCCCCCCCCCCCCCCCCCCCCCCCCCCCCCCCCCCCCCCCCCCCCCCCCCCCCCCCCCCCCCCCCCCCCCCCCCCCCCCCCCCCCCCCCCCCCCCCCCCCCCCCCCCCCCCCCCCCCCCCCCCCCCCCCCCCCCCCCCCCCCCCCCCCCCCCCCCCCCCCCCCCCCCCCCCCCCCCCCCCCCCCCCCCCCCCCCCCCCCCCCCCCCCCCCCCCCCCCCCCCCCCCCCCCCCCCCCCCCCCCCCCCCCCCCCCCCCCCCCCCCCCCCCCCCCCCCCCCCCCCCCCCCCCCCCCCCCCCCCCCCCCCCCCCCCCCCCCCCCCCCCCCCCCCCCCCCCCCCCCCCCCCCCCCCCCCCCCCCCCCCCCCCCCCCCCCCCCCCCCCCCCCCCCCCCCCCCCCCCCCCCCCCCCCCCCCCCCCCCCCCCCCCCCCCCCCCCCCCCCCCCCCCCCCCCCCCCCCCCCCCCCCCCCCCCCCCCCCCCCCCCCCCCCCCCCCCCCCCCCCCCCCCCCCCCCCCCCCCCCCCCCCCCCCCCCCCCCCCCCCCCCCCCCCCCCCCCCCCCCCCCCCCCCCCCCCCCCCCCCCCCCCCCCCCCCCCCCCCCCCCCCCCCCCCCCCCCCCCCCCCCCCCCCCCCCCCCCCCCCCCCCCCCCCCCCCCCCCCCCCCCCCCCCCCCCCCCCCCCCCCCCCCCCCCCCCCCCCCCCCCCCCCCCCCCCCCCCCCCCCCCCCCCCCCCCCCCCCCCCCCCCCCCCCCCCCCCCCCCCCCCCCCCCCCCCCCCCCCCCCCCCCCCCCCCCCCCCCCCCCCCCCCCCCCCCCCCCCCCCCCCCCCCCCCCCCCCCCCCCCCCCCCCCCCCCCCCCCCCCCCCCCCCCCCCCCCCCCCCCCCCCCCCCCCCCCCCCCCCCCCCCCCCCCCCCCCCCCCCCCCCCCCCCCCCCCCCCCCCCCCCCCCCCCCCCCCCCCCCCCCCCCCCCCCCCCCCCCCCCCCCCCCCCCCCCCCCCCCCCCCCCCCCCCCCCCCCCCCCCCCCCCCCCCCCCCCCCCCCCCCCCCCCCCCCCCCCCCCCCCCCCCCCCAAGGGGATTCTGAATAGGACAAGGGGAGGGGGGCGCGGCCCCTCTTTCCCTCTCCCTCTCCTTCCTTCTCCTCCTAGTTGGACTAGGAAAGGGGGAAACCTACTCCTACTAGGAGTAGGATTCCTCCCCCCTTGGCGCGCCCCTTGTGGCCGGCCGGCCTCCTCCTCCCCTCCTTTATATACGAGGGAGGGGGCACCCCATAGACACACAAGTTGATCTTTAGCCGTGTGCGGTGCCCCCCTCCATAGTTTTACACCTCGGTCATATCGTCGTAGTGCTTAGGCGAAGCCCTGCGCCGGTAACTTCATCATCACCGTCACCACGCCATCGTGCTGACGAAACTCTCCCTCTGCCTCAGCTGGATCAAGAGTTCGAGGGACGCCACCGAGCTGAACGTGTGCAGATCGCGGAGGTGCCGTGCGTTCGGTACTTGGATCGGTTGGATCGCGAAGACGTTTGACTACATCAACCGCGTTACTAAACGCTTCCGCTTTCGTTCTACGAGGGTACGTAGGCACACTCTCCCCGCTCGTTGCTATGCTTCTCCTAGATAGATCTTGCGTGATCGTGGAATTTTTTTGAAATACTACGTTCCCCAACAGTGGTAGCCGGCGGTGATGGGGGGCGGTGGTGGGGCTTCGCCAGAGAAAAAGCTCGGTGAGGGGGGGCCCTAGAGGGATGGCCGGGGCGGCAGAAGACCGGCGGTGGGGGTGGTTTAGGGTAGGGCGGGGCGGCGAGGCGGTCGCGGGAGCTCCGCCGGCCGCGGGAGGCGGGGGCCGGCGGTTAGGGCTGGGCTGGATCGGTGGGTGAGCGAGAGGAAGAAGAGATGGGAGGTTGAAGACGAACAGCGTAAGTTGGATTTTAATCGAACGGTTCAGACTGGAGGAGGAGAATCGACTAACTCTTTCTGAAATTTTAGTCGACTGTCGCCTAGCCTCTCCCATTTTTTACCACCTGTTCATCGGTTGTTTGTTGCTTTTGTACAATAGTATGCTGTATTTAGTGAGTAGTAATGCATTTTTCTTGCAAGGATATTGACATGGATATTTTTGACAACACTTCCCCTCACCATCTGCTAAGTATTTGATGGCCAATGCTTCTTTTTGGCTTTTTTTTTGTAAATTTTGTATTTGTTTTTCTGTCCAGCAGTTTGTGTTTGAGCAAAATCCCTCATCATTGTTGTCTTATGGTTCACCACAACGTAATTAAGTTGTACTCACACATATAGTTGTATTCATGAATTAATTGATATGCTTTATATTATGACATATATCTATTTTTAGGGGCATTTTCCCATAAATGAATAATGTGGGATTTGGCACAGTTTGTGGTAGTCTTGATTTTTTTTGCATTGATAGAGATATGAAAATGATTTGGCGTAGTTTGTGGTAGTCTATGTGAAGATATCTCGAAGTTTTGTTTTTTGTCTTTTTGTGTGTGTGTGTGTGTGTGTGTGTGTGTGTGTGTGTGTGTGTGTGTGTGTGCAGGTTCCAGTTGAGTAGAGCAGCAGAATATTGCAAATTCGTTTGTTCACTCCGGGAGGTGTAGGAATAATTCGGTGCAAACACCTTCCTCTAAGTCCTTCTCCATAACTGAGGTAATTCTCTAGTCCCTGTTCCCCTCTAAATGTTTGTTCGCATGCTAATTTATTTGTTGCTTTTACAATAGCATGTTGTAATTAGTGGGTAGTCATGTATTTCTTCCAAGCACGTTGACAGGGATATTTTGACAACACATCACCCTCACTATCTGAAAGAACATGTGGTGCCTCCATGTGTGGTTTTGGTAATTGATGACATTCTCTATGGACTAATGGTTGCATTGAGTTATATTTGAAGGATTTGTCCATAGGCTTTTCTTGAGGTCCATTTGTTGGTTTCAAGGAGAGTATGTGATGATCAAGGTGCTGTTCAAGGAATTATCTAAAGATTGGTCATGTGATAGGTTGATCAAGACTAAGTCAAAGAGTGAATCAAGTTGATCAACTCAGAAAGCGTACAAGATGTACCGAGAGGGATCAAGTGATCCCATGGTATGGTAAGCATTGTCTGTTACGCTTTGTGAACTAACCCATGGTCTACGTGAGAGTTCTGTGTGGGGTTAGGTATGTTTCCATGGGCTTGCGTCAAGAGGAAGATATCATACAACCCATGGAGAGGATGACATCAAGTGGTGATCGCCATCAAGATTGCGGTGTGCAAGTTCAAGTGGAGCATCATGAAGGGATCACGTCCTTGATGCTTGCCGTCCATTGTGGTGACAATGGACTTGTGAAGATGCGCCAAGGAGTGGCTCACCCATAGTGTAGTATGGGGGAGCAATCTACTAGTCTTCATCAAGCTAGTGCAATCAAGAAAGGTGGTCCAACTTGAGGGGGTCAAGACCGTCATCATCTAGCTCAAGTGGACTATGTGCAAGGAAAAGGTTTGATCTTGATAGGTTTTCTATTTTACCGGTCTCATGGTGTTAGTTGGGAGACCGGATTATAGGATCGATAGCCGTGAGTAGCTTGATCGTATCGTTCGGTGAGAGCTCAAACCATTGCATTCTTGGAACCATCATATTTCTTGGTTCTTGTTTGGATTTTCTCTTTGTGAGGTTTTAGAGCTTGTGGTTATCTTCGTGACAAGATCTAGTTCATAGAAAACCGATTTCCTATGCATCTTCTTTTGCGTTTTCGGTGTTGGAGTTTTTACCGGTCTTATTTGAGAAAGGGTTCTCACCATTTTATTTTGGGTATTTTCTCAATTGCTATTTCTTGATATTTCTATCAAGATTGTGTTAGCCCTTGTCTCTAGTGTTCCAACAAACTTGGTTTCATCAAATTCGGAGTTCGTTTGCAAAAGTTGTGGTCGTTTCAATTTTACCGGTTCCCGCATCTCTCTGCCTAGTGCGGGTGCCCGGGGTCACCCGAGCCCCTCCATAGTGACCTCTCTGGCCGGTCCGGGTGCCCGGGGTCATCGGGGGCGCTCCCTCTCCTCCTCTGATCACCCCGGGTGCCCGGGGTCTTGGACCCGGGTGCCCGGGCTCCTCCGCCTCCTCCTCTCGGCCCCCTCCGGGTGCCCGGGGTTGGGACCCCCGGGTGCCCGCCCCCATGCGGCTGTGCTTCCTTTGTTCATCCGGGTGCCCGGGGTTCCCCCCCGGGTGCCCGGAGTTTAGTGGCTTTTTCTCTGGGTTGTGCGGGAGCCCGGACCCCTTTTGTCCGGGTGCCCGGGGTACAACAGTCATATTTTTCTTGGGGGTATTTATACCCCCTTCTTCCACCTCCAACCTAAGAAATCTGAGCAAGTTTTCCCCCCACCATTGTTGACCTCTTGGAGCTTGCTATCTCTCAATCCCTCCATGGATTCTTGCTAGTTTTGGGGGGGGGGGAGAGAGAGGAGATCTAAATCCACATTTCCACCAATCACTTTCTCCTCTATGTGAGGGGAACCCCTTGGATCTAGATCTTGGAGTTCTTGGTGTTCTCCTTCTTGTTCTTCCTCTCATTTTCCTCCATAGCTTTCATTGCTTTGGTGGGATTTGGGAGTGAGGGACTTGGGCACTCCGTGTGCCCTTGCCATTGCATTAGTTGCATCGGTTTGAGTTCTCCACGATGATATGTGAAAGTGAAAAGTTGAGAAGCTTATTACTCTTGGGTGCTTGGGCGCCCTAGACGGTTGGTGGTGCTTCGGAGCTCAATCATTGGGGTGTAAAGCTCCGGGCAAGCGTCGGGGTCTCCAATTAGGTTGTGGAGATCGCCCCGAGCAATTTGTACGGGTTCCGGTGACCGCCCCCAAGGGTTGCCAAAGTGTACGGGTTCGGTGACCGCCCCCAAGGGTTGCCATTTGTACGGGTTCGGTGACCGCCATCAAGGGTCCCTTAGTGGAATCACGGCATCTTGCATTGTGCGAGGGCGTGAGGAGATTACGGTGGCCCTAGTGGCTTCTTGGGGAGCATTGTGCCTCCACACCGCTCCAAACGGAGATTAGCATCCGCAAGGGTGTGAACTTCGGGATACATCATCGTCTCCACGTGCCTCGGTTATCTCTTACCCGAGCCCTTTACTTATGCACTTTACTTTGTGATAGCCATAGTATGACATGTTATATATCTTGCTATCACTTAGTTGTTTATGTTGCTTAGCATAACTTGTTGGTGCACATAGGTGAGCCTAGTTGATTTAGGTTTTGTGCTTGACAAATTAAACGCTAGTTTTATTCCGCATTTGTTCGAGCCTAAACCGTAATTATTTTAAAGCGCCTATTTACCCCCCCCCCCTCTAGGCGACATCCACGATCTTTCACCATCTGTTATGTAGTGTTGGTCAATGCTTCTTTTGGCATCTTTTTCTGATATATGTATTGTTTTTTCTGTCCAGTAGTTTGTGCTTGACCAAATCCCTTATTAATTTTGACTCACGAATTAATTGATCTACTTTTTCTGACCAAATCCCTTATCAAAAGATATATATGTATTATAAAAGTGATCTTTTGATTCACCTTTTGTAAAGCTTAACAATGAGTAGCCACTTTTATAAATGATTACAAACTTTTCTGGTGACTTCAATGACCTGCTTCTGTTCTTTCTCACCTTTTTTCTTGCTATGACTTTAGTTTTACATTTCATGTAAACAATTTTTTTACACTATGATCTTTTGCTTTGTACATGAAGGCTCGCTGGCAATTGATTTAAATGAAACAAACCCTCCAAAAGTTCTATCTGGTGACATCCATCCAGTTGAAATTGTAAGTTCTCTAACTTCTTCTTTCTGTGCACAAACAATCTGAAAGTTTGAATCCTGTGGACTGGAATGAGAATTGATTCTTTTTTTATTGGTCCAGATAAGCATAACTGTAGTAGATAAATCTGTGCATAAATAACTAATAGTACACAACATTTGCCGGAATTGTTTAGAGTTCTGGCAAACTTTTTGTTACAAACTTTTTTGAACTTCCTACTATTTTTGACTTGAGGTGCATGTTTTATGTTTAAACTTCCTACTGTTTTTGACTTCTGCATAGATAAACTGTCAGTTTTAATCTTCTATAAAATGATAGACTTTTTAATCTTCCTACTGTTTTCTATTTTGCGAGTTAGAACATGACAACCCATTTTAATCTGTCAGTTTAATCTCCTGAAATTATTTTTCAGGACATCGTTCCGCAATTCCGTCAACTCATTGCATACAAGATAGGAAAGTTCGACCTGGACAAGATAAAGTTCAAGGACTTGTGTGATGCCACCAAGAAGAGGAATACTCGCCGTTCATTTTTTTCTTGAAGAAGTTAGGAAGTCACAATTAGATACTGCCCCTTTTTTGTATGTTTATCTTGTGCTGCACTTACAAGGATTGATGAATATGGTCCTTTTGACTCATAAATTTTTCAACACTAGAATGACTAGCCTATGTATGGGATTTATCAGTGCTAAACAAATGATTCCTACTACCATTTTGTGTATATTATATGACAACTAGAATGATTCCGCTATTTTCCATTTACAGCTCTCAACTCTAGTTTGTCTCAAATAGTTTACGTTAGATATAGAAGTAAGAAATGATTTGTGCTATGCTTTTTCTGCCTATTTTGTAATATAATGTAGGCTGTTGTTAATAATGAATATTTTTTCCACCTCATGAACATGATTTATATTGGTGAACATTATTCGGTTTTAAAGAAAATTTTGAATTCCATGATCATTTGTTTTAGTTGGGCGAACATTTTTCGAAACTTATGAACATTATTTCAATTCCATGAACATTTTTTCAGTTGGACGACTATTTTTTGAAACTAATGGACATTACTTGAATTCCATGAACATTTTTTGAGTTGGACGAACATTTTTTGAATTTCATGAACATTATTTGAATTCCAAAAACACTTTTTGAGTTGGATGAACATTTTTTCAAACTTGTGATTTTTTTTTTTGAAACTCGTGCTTTTTTTCAATTCTGTGAACATATTTTTAGTCTGGACGAACAATTTTTGAAATTCATGAACATTTTTCCAGTTTTTTCTGAGCAGATTTCAAACTCATGAATATTATCCAAATTCCATTTTTGGAACTAATGAACATTATTTGAATTTGATGGAACAATTTTTCAACCTCATGAACATTTTTTGAATTCTATGAACAATTTTTTATCACCATGAAAATTTTTTGACTCAAAAATGTTCATTAGTTCAAACGAACATTTTTTATCATTTTTCGACGAACAATTCTATGAACATTTTTTTATCATTTTTCGACGAACATTTTTTTGAAACTCATGAACATTATTAAAATTTCATGAACATCTTTCCAGTTTTATGGACAAAATTTTGAAACTCTTGAACATTATTTAAATTCAATGAATAATTTTTGAAGCTCATGAACAATTTCTGACTTGGACGAACACTTTTTAAAACTCGTGAACATTTATTGAATTTAATGATCATTTTTTTTGAGTTCGGACGAACATATTTTCTTGTTTTATGAACAAAATTATGGAAACCTTGAACATTATTTAAACTCATGAACATTTTTTGAATTCCATGAACAATTTTTTAGTTGGATGAACATTTTTTTTGAAAAATTTTCATGATATTTTTTTAGTTTGGACGAACCTTTTTTGAAACTCATGAACGTTATTTAAATTTCATGAACATTTTTTCCGGTTTAATGAACTCAATTTTAAAACGCTTAACATATTAAAATTACGTGAACAATTTTTGAAACTCACTAACTTCTTTTTATACTCATGAACGATTTTTCTAATTCCATGACATTTTTTGAAACTCATGAACATTATTTGAATGACATGAATTTTTTTGAATTTCCAGAACATTTTTGGAATTTGATGAACAATTTTTGAGTTACATTAATATTTTTTGAATTTCTTTACTTTTATTTGAATTTCAAACAAATTTTGAAACTCATTTTAATTCTGTGAACATTTTTTGAACTCCATGAACAATTTTTGAGTCGGACAGACATTTTTTTAAACTCATCAACAAAGCAAGAATCTGCAAAAAAAAAAAAACAGTTTTAGGGAGATGGAGTGAAACATACGTCATTTTTAAGCAGTTTTGGGGAGAAGGAGTGAAACATACGTGATTTTTATGGCGGCAAATGTCAGCAACGTGGAAACATACGAACCATAAAAAAAGAACCAGCAACGTGGAAACGTACAAACCACAGACAGAGAAACGAACGGAGGAGCGGGAAAAAATAGTGAACCAGGTGGAGTTGGGCCAGCCCATCTAACAGCGCCGGACTCCCTGCCCCTGCGCGCTCGCACGGTCCCTGGCGCGTAGGTCGCCAAATAGGGAGTCCCCTCCTTAAACGCCAACATGGGGGAGGCTCCTATTTCGGAGAGCTCTGTGATCAATAAAGTGGAGCGGGTTTTGTCTAAAAGAAAAACCTACGTGTGATGCTAGCCACTAGAGTCTAGACCTTATGGCCGATTCTGACAGATGACAACGTGATTGAAATTTAAAATCTCACAATAGTGGGATATTCACTGCGACATCATGTTTACTGTACTGTAGAGATTTTATAATTTTTAAATGAAATAAATTTTAGAAAACAAGAAAAAATAAATTTGGGGGGGAGGGGGGATATGAAAAAATGAAATTCCGAAACAGTTTTTTGGATTACCTGAACAAAATTTACAATTATGAACAGTTTTTTAAAACAAGAAACAAATTTAAACATTAATTATTTTTAAAATTATGACTTTTTAAAAGAAAAACAAATTTCCAAAAATTGAACAATTTTCTAAACCATGAATGTTTTTCCAAACTATGAACAAATATTTGACATTCCTAACAATATTATAATTCTTCAAACAAAATTCCAAGATTCTTACGAAAATGTGAACAATTTTTTAATTTCTAGAAAAGTTCTAAGGAAACGGGTTTTTTAAATTCTAGAACATTCATTGAAAAAGTGAACATTTTAAAAACACTAGCCAAATTTGAAATTCGAACTTTTTTGCAAAAAAGGGGAGTTTTCAAATTATGAACATTAAAAAAAACTTAATAAAAGATGAAGATAGAAAAGTGAAGGAAAAAGAAACTGGAAACAAAAAATGTAAAGCGAAAAAAAGCATAGAAAACCATTAAATCGACAACAGATAAAAAATGAAAAAAAACAAACCCGACCCGGTTGGGAACCTTCCTAAAACCAGGATATGTAAATCGCGAAACTGGCCGGCCTAATTATTCGGTCCGCTCGCTCGGTTTGTGTGTTTGCACGACAAACCGAGCTTGGGGTTGCACCGTCCCAAATTTGGAGGTCCATCCTTGAAGGACGGGATGTGATGGTGCAGGGTTTGATCCTCCGCGTTGGTGATGGCATGACCATAGATATTTGGCGCGACCAATGGCTACCGAGGGTGCACAACATGCGGCCGATAACATCGCTGGTATTTGATCCACCTAAGTTGGTCAATGAGCTTATTCTGCCGTCGATGGAGTGGGATCGAGCGAGGATCTCTCAGATTTTTCTGCCTACACACAATCAAGCAATTTTTTCCATCCCGCTTTGCACAAGACAACTCGATGATTTCTGGTCATGGGTACATGAGCGAAACGGTGCTTTTTTCGTACGCTCGGCATACCGCATGTTGGTACCAACTAAACTCCATCGAGAAGCATGGTTGGAAGGTCGTGCTGACAACTCAAATTCTGAGGGAGAAATAAAAGCATGGACGAAAATGTGGAAGATTGATGTTCCATCAACAATCAAAAACTTTCTATGGAGGCTAGCACAACAGTTCTTGCCAACTTCAGACTTGCTCAAAAACCGGAAGATGGCAGTACAATCATAATGTGGACTTTGTGGCTCTGAAGATTCCTGGCGGCATTCTTTGATGGAGTGTAACATGGCACGCTGTGTTTGGACATTAGAGGATGATGATCTGGTGGAAGTTATGATGCAGTAAAGAACCAGATGCAAAACGCTTCATGTTCTCTCTGATGGAGTCTATACCGCATGAGGATTTCATCAAGATACTTGTAACACTATGGGCGATTTGGCATGCTTAGAGAAAGTCTGTCCATGAGCATGTATTTCAGGATCGTTAGCTACTAATTAGTTTGTCAAGAATTATCTAAGGGAGCTTCAGATTTGCAAACTATTGAAGCAACATGTAGTTGTTCAAACACCTCTGAGACAAACATCACAGATGGATCCTGCCGCCTGCAATAACTGCAAAAAATCGTGTTGATGGTGTCGTGTCACGCGACACAATGGAAGGGACTTACAATGCAATTTGCAGGGATTCTACTGGGAAATATCTAGGCTCTTCGGCGATAAAATGTCAAGGTGTGACTGACCCAACATCGTTGGAGGCTTTGCCTTGTCGAGAAGCGCTCTCACTTGCTCTTAACTTATCACTTGAATACATACAAATAGCTTTAGATTGTCAAGGTGTGGTCAAAGATATCCATGAAAATATGGGTGGGCTACACTCTAGCATTATTAAGGAGATTTGCCTTACATCTCAGCAGTTCTCTCGTTGTTCCTTCATCTTGGAAGGAAGAGAAACTAATCTTGAGGCACATAGCCTTGCTAAACATACTCGAGGCCTTTCTTTAGGACACCATGCGTGGCTCCTTAATCCGCCGGATCTAAATTGTATTCCCATGAACTTTTAAAATCAATAAAGTGGAGTGTGTTTAGACTAAAAAAAGGTTCCCCCCCATTTCCCGCGCAGTTTAGCCGTTAGTGTGCAAACTGCAAACTCACACCTCAGGTGTTTCCTATTTGGCACTATTTTACCATCGGGCGCACACCTCCCTTCGACCTGGGCTTGGCCCACTTATGTGTTTTTTGTTCCTTCAAATATCAAAAAATGGATCACTTGGGATTCGATCCCCCCTTCGACCTAGGCTTGGCCCACTTATGTTTATTTTTGTTCCTTCAAATATCAAGGAATGGATCACTTGGGGTTCGATCTTACGAGCTTACCTACCCATTGGACACCACATGTTACGTGCTTACCTACCCATTTTTCCTCTTTTGCTGTGCGTTACATTCTAGAAGCTTCCCATAGGGTTTTTCTGTTTTTTAGATTCCTCAAAGTTTTTTATTCGGTTTTTGCTTCTTTCTTTTTCTTTCCTTTCCATTTTTCCTTTCCTTTAATTTTTATAAATGTGTGAACTTTATTCAAATCTGAATACTTTCTTTAAACTTATAAACTTTTCTCTCAAATCCGTGAATTACTTTTCAAAATTTTCAATTTTTTCAAAAATTGATAAAGTTTCTTTCAAAGTCGACAAACTCTTTTCAAAATTGATGAACAATTTTTCGCATTCGTGATTTTTTTTGAAATCGATTAACTTTTTTTTTCATTATGGATGAACAATTTTTCATTACTAATGAACTTTTCCATTAAACTCAATGAAGTTTTTTCAAATTGATAAACATTTTTCAAAATTGATGATTTTTTTCCAAAATTTGACGATTTTTTTTCAATTTTTTTGTGTTCATGAACTTTTTTAATACATGAACTTCTTTTGATTTCGTGAACTTTTTTTGAACATGGGAACTTTTTTTCCCATGTTCTTGATTTTTTTTTTTGAAAACTGAGAACTTTCAAATGTTTTTCACATTTTTCAAAAAAATCATGTATTTCCAAAATGTATTCATGTAATTAAAAATCTAACCTATAAAGTAAGCCCTGCAATATGCGGTGCATTAAGTAGCGCGGCTAGATTTGTTCTTAAGCAGTTCGCAATCAATTCAGTCACTAGCGATAAGTAGCTGTGGTGGTTAGCCAAACATGTACACTAGTGCAAGGGTGCGAGATTGATTCCTAGAAGTGGCCACCTTTTTTTCGAAGGGAACTAGAAGTGGCCACCCATTTTGGGGTTTTTTCACGCTATAAAATTGAATTCGTGTGAACATCGTGTTCGTGGGCCGGCCCACAAGGGACTGCTGTGAGCGCCAGCTCCCTTTCACGGCGCTGAAGACGCTGCATAGAAGCTCCTCACAGGACTTCCTATCTTCCGCATTCTGCAGCAGAATGTCGAGGCTTCGCAAAGGTTAGTCCCTCGACTGGACCGGCCCGCGCAGTCAGTGAGCGGTGTCAAAAATGAACGAAAAACATAGGGATTCAGCTAGGATTCGAGCTTGTAACCACACTCCTGTAGACAGAGTTAGCTAGCAACTACGCCTAACTCATGTTGGTGGTGAAAAGGCAATGCGAATACTTTAGAACTAGTCACATCGGCAGATCAGATTATTTTTCCTTTTTTTCAATATTTTCTTGTAAATTCTGAATATAATTTTTTTTGAAGTCCAAATGTTTTTGACAGAACACACAAGTGTTTTACAAAAATCTAGCAATTTTCGAATTTGTAACCAAATTTTATAATGTTCATCAATTTTGATAAAAACATTTAGAAAATGTGAACAAATTTTTGAATTGTGAAAAAATAAAAACATGAAATGCTTTTGAAATTGTGAACAAATCTTGAAAAAACAGGAACATTTTTTGAAATTACGATCAATTTTTGACAATCACGAACAAGATTTAACAAAATTCAAACAATTTTTGAATTTGTGAAAACTTTTCAAAAAAGGGACATTTTTGCATTGGTGAACAAATTTCGAGAATAGGAACATTTTAAAAAAAATTCTGAAACGGGAACTTTTTTTAGAATCTTAAACAAGTTTTAAAGATTTGAATTTGTTTTCAAACTGAGAATCTTTTTAAATGGAAACATTTTTGAATTTTTGAGCAAAATTTGAAAAAGCGGATCATTTTTTGAAAACATGGACATCTGTTCAAAATGGGACATTTTTTGCATATGTGAACAAATTAGGAAAAGCATTATTTGAAATTTGCGGACATTTTTTATTGGTAACAAAATTTTAAAACAATCATATTTTTTGAAAGGAGAACACATTTTGAAATATCCGAACATTTTCGAAAATCAACATTATTTTCGATTTTGTGAAAAAATTTGTTAATGGCAGGGATTTGTTTTTGAACTTTTGAACATTTTTTGAATTTTCAAACAAATTTTGAAATCTGAAAAAGATAGAAACAAAAAAATCAGAAGAAAAAGGAATTAGAAAAGAAATAGAAAAAATAAAATAAGTAAACAAATATGTAAATAAAAAAGGAAAAAATAAATAGAAACAGAAAAAAGAAAAAGAAAAAAGAAACGTAACAAACTTAAAATAAAAGAGTAGTGAAAACCGGTTCAAGAGCCTTCTAGAAGGTTCCCGAAACCGGTCATGAACTTTCTAGAAGGTTCCCAAAACTGGATACTATAGCGCGTGCATACGTTTGAAAATTGGGCCGTCCAATCTCGGTCGCCAGGTCACTCGCCTCGATCCATGACTTTGAACTTCTCATGTTCATCAATATGATGCAGCATGTTTATGGAGTGACCTCGAATCATTCGCTCATCACCTGGCTTGGGCATCAAGGTATGCCCCATGATTGTGTTGGAGGTAGCAAGTCCTGCCAACAAGTAGTAAACTGAGCCAAGCTTGTGTGATTCCTTGTACTCCTCAGGACTCTCCTTGTACATGTTAGTCATTGAGTTGTGATCCATCTTGGGCTTACCATATACATCAACATCATCTTCATTAGTTGAGTTTTTCTTCCTCCTGGCCCTGGTGGCAGCTTTTGGCAACTCTGGAGAGCTCCTCTCTCCCTCATAGTAACTGCCCTCAGGACTTGATCCTGTGGTCAAGTCCACATTCTGCTCCTCTGACATGTTCTGGATGTCACTTACACCTGACATAGCTGACACTGCACCTGTGAAGTAGATGGAGTAGAGTGGAATGGATGAGTATCACAAAAAAACACCATTCTGCCAAAAATTTGAGTAAAAACTTCAGTTTTAGGTTTTCACAAATGATTTCAGAGTCATCGAGAAGAAAATTTCGGTAGCACCGAAGCTGTTATAGAGACTTGGTCACACAGTCTCGGTCAGACCGAGATGTGCTTCGGTCTCTCTGACAAGCTAGGGTTCTACAAAAACCTTAGACTCGGATTCACCGATCTGTACCACTCGGCGGCACCGAGACATACAGTGTGTAATGGCCATAGGCCAAATCAGTGAGTCTGATTCTTTTCGTTCGGCCATTTTGAGATAATTTCTGCGCAAACCTAACACTAATTTTTTTGGCTCAAATCTACTTCTACGGAGTTTTGCTAGAATAGAACTTTCAATCCGTGGAAAAAATGCAGGCGCAAATACTCTAGTGCATTGAATCAGAGGTTGAAGTACTAGGGAATGAATCTCACGCTAACTCGGTGGAGATCCTCTACGGCGGCAACAATGGAGGAGAATGTCATTGATGGTGACGGAGTCCGGCTGCGAGGGCACGCTGGAGACGTAAAGATGATCCGGGGACCACGGGTGACGGCAGCGACAAGGTGTGGGAGATGTAACAGTTGAGGAATTTCAACGTATGGTCCGCCCGAAGCATATATACCCGTGAGCTGACGGTGAGACCGAGCGAAACACATCGGTGGCACCGAGATGAGTAACTGCTATGAGCACTACAACTCGGTGACGCCGAGAGTTTCAAATCGGTGTCTTCAAGATTGAAAAATCATATCAGTCCAAAGTTTTCGGTGAGACCGGATGGGTGTGAGTTGGTCTAGCCAAAAAGCACTTAGAAGGTTTTGGAGGTCAGCCCTTGTCTAATCGGTGGCTCTGAGTGATCCTCACCCGGAGGGTCCGAAAGAGACTTGTTCAAGTTTTTGTGATATAGCAATAAAGAATTTAGACAAGTCGAGATAGATAGCTAGGGAAGATACTTAGGCATTCTTGTACATCCATTTGGCCAAAACAAACCAAATCAACCAAACTACAAATGGATGTCCTTGAATGGGAAAAATGCAAACCAACATGCTCACACAATAAGATAGCAGATGAAATATGTTTCAAACATGCATGACCAAAACTAGCATCTATCAAGCAATGGGCGCTGACATAGTCATCTATATATGAGTATATTGACTTAGGAGCCAAATGAGAACATTTGATCATAGGTCATACTCATCGTTTAAGCACAAGTGGGGTTACCACTTTCACATAAAGCATTAATGTGTTCACATCATTAGAGTTGCTTTTGCCCAATTCTTAGAGCAAAGCTCTCCCTAGATGTGATATCCCCCAAAGAGGGAAGAACTAACCTTGGGTTTTATCGATGATGACTTCATGTAGATAGTGAAGACGTGGATGCTCAAAGTTGATGTAGTCCATCAAGAGTTGGGAGCAATCCTTGAGTTTTGCACTTTCAATACCTACATGGGTTAGTCCCGCAAAGAACATACATGGATATCCATAGACATAGAGTGAAATGCACATATTAAGATGTCCATGAATGCATTGAATACCTTGTCACTTATCTTACCAACAAGGGGGTTTGTGACTCCATGAACTAGTGCAAGATGTTGAAGTTGGTTGCATAAATTCTCGCCAAAAATAATGAGAGTGAAGTTTGTTGGCGGAGTCGCCCTCAAGAACTCTCTAGTTCTTCTTCTTTGGGACCCACATCAACTTGATGGGAATCCTTGGATTTGTGTTTGAACTTGATGAAGTAGATCGTGATGAAGTCTTGGGAACCCACTTGACCAAGGCTTGAGGTGCTTCTTCAAATGAGTCAATCTCTCCTAGAAGCTTTTGCCTTTTAGCTTGTGGTGGAAGATCATCTTGAGTTTGTGTAACCTCAAAAGAAGTGGGGTCATACTTCTCTTGTTGATGAATAAACTTTGTCTTGGGGTATTGATCTTCCTTCCACTCAACTCATTAGCATTGAACTTTCGTTCAAAACCAATACCTTGATTCTTCCGGTGTCTTCCTTGCTTGCGTACAATTTCCTCAAATTGCTTACTCCCGGCAAGACTCTTGTAAACACCTTTCTCTATAATTCCCTTCAATAAAATATTTTCTTGCTCAAGTGTAACTTGGCTAAGAGAATCATTAGTGGAATCAAGAGAACTACTAGAAGCAACAATACTGGATCTAACATTGTTATTGTTACTACTAGAAGAAGAACCTTTCTTACTCTTGTTACTAGCTTGAGTTGATTTAACTTGTGGCATATAAGTAGAGAAGAGGAAACATTTGGAAATGTAAGAGGAACTCTTCGTTCGAAGATAATCATTTATTGCTTTTAGAAACTCATGCTCTTGCTCTAAATTTAGCTTCTCGAAGCGTAGCTTCTCATGAGTTCTTACAAGCTCTCTATGGTCTTCTTGAGTTGTTTCATGAGCTAACTTAAGAGTGTTTAGTCTTTAGTTAGACGCTCAATCTCCTTCTTAGCATTGTCATTCGTTTCATCTTGACTATCATGATTACTAGCAAGTTCATTATAGCTTACATTACTAGTTTTATCAACAAGCAAATCATCATCACCTAGCAAATCATCCTCATCACTATTTAAATCAAGATACTTGGGGTGTCATACCTTGGGGCCATTAGCCATGAAGCATATTTCAATTCCTCCATTTGGTGAATCAAATATGTCATGGGAGTTGGATGATACTAGAGCAAGTCCGGCAACACCTTCATCTTGAGTATAGTCGGAGTCGGAGTGATAACTTCTCTCGGAGTGGGTGTCGGAGTCGGAGCCGGAAACCCATTCACCAACATGACCTTGATGTCTTCTTCTTGTAGATCTTTGATGACTTGTCCTTCCTTTCCGAATCCTTGCTTCTTCGAGAGGATCTTCGTTCATAACGATCATCTCTACTCCTTCTCTCTCTATAAGGTGATTTGATACGTCCATTTTTCATCATGTTTTTAATTTCATATTTATTGCATTATGGACTGTTATTTCACATTAGGGTACAATTCTTATGCCTTTTCTCTCTTATTTTACAAGATTACATGAAGAGGGAGAATGTCGGCAACTGAAATTCTGGACCGGAAAGGAGCAAATCTGAGATACCTATTCTACACAACTCCAAATGTCCTGAAACTTTACGGAGAATTGTTTTGGAATATATAAAAAATATTGGGCGAAGAAACTACAGAAGGGGACCCACCAGGTGGCCACATGCCTGGGGGCGCGCCCTGCCCCACAGGGCGCGCTCCCTGAGCTTGTGGGCCCTCTGGCCAGCCCCTAGTGTCCATCTTCTGCTATATGAGGGGTTTTGACCTACAAAAAACATAAGGAGGCTTTCGGGATGAAGCGTCGTCGTCTTGAGGTGGAACCTAGGCAGAAGCAATCTAGGGCTCCGGTGGAGCTATTCTGTCGGGAAAACTTCCCTCTGGGAGGGGAAGATCGAAGCCATCGTCATCACCAATGATCCTCTCATCGTGGGAGGGTCAATCTTCATCAACATCTTCACCATCACCATCTCCTCTCAAACCCTAGTTCTTCTCTCGTATTCAATCTTTGCCTCAGAACCTCAGATTGGTACTTGTGGGTTGCTAGTAGTGTTGATTACTCCTTGTAGTTGATGCTAGTTGGTTTATTTGGTGGAAGATCATATGTTCAGATCCTTAATGACATTTACTACCCCTCTGATCTTGAACATGAAAATGCTTTGTGAGTAGTTACGTTTGTTCCTGAGGACATGGGAGAAGTCTTGTTATAAGTAATCATGTGAATTTGGTATTCGTTCGATATTTTGATGAGATGTATGTTATCTTTCCTCTAGTGGTGTTATGTGAACGTCGACTACATGACACTTCACCATGATTTGGACCTAGGGGAAGGCATTGGGAAGTAATAAGTAGATGATGGGTTGCTAGAGTGACAGAAGCTTAAACCCTAGTTTATGCGTTGCTTCCTAAGGGGCTGATTTGGATCCACATGTTTCATGCTATGGTTAGATTTATCTTAATTCTTCTTTTGTAGTTGCGGATGCTTGCGAGAGGGGTTAATCATAAGTGGGAGGCTTGTCCAAGGAAGGAAAACACCCAAGCACCGGTCCACCCACATATCAAAATATCAAAGTAATGAATGCGAATCATATGAGCATGATGAAAACTAACTAGACAATTCCCATGTGTCCTCGGGAGCGCTTTGCTTTATATAAGAGTTCGTCCAGGTTTATCCTTTGCTATAAAAAGGATTGGACACTTTGCTGCACCTTTGTTATACTTGTCACTTGTTACCCGTTACAAATTACCTTGCTATCAAATTATCTGTTACCGATAATTTCAGTGCCAGCAGAAAATACCTTGCTGAAAACCGCTTGTCATTTCCTTCTGCTCCTCGTTGGGTTCGACACTCTTACTTATCGAAAGGACTACGATAGACGCCCTATACTTGTGGGTCATCAAGACTCTTTTCTGGCGCCGTTGCCGAGGAGTGAAGCGCCTTTGGTGAGTGGAATTTGGTAAGGAAAAATTTATATTACGTGCTAAAATTTACTGTCACTTGTCACTATGGAAAATAATCCTTTGAGGGGCTTATTCGGGGTTTCTCCACCTCGACCGGAAGAATAAAGAGTTGCTCCTCAACCTACTGCACCTACTGAAAATATTTATTATTAAATTCCTTTGGGTATGATAGAGAAACTGCTAGCTAATCCTTATGCAGGAGATGGAACACTACATCCTGATATGCATCTAATCTTTGTGGATGAAGTTTGTGGATTATTTAAGCTTGCAGGTTTAGCCAGAGATGAAGTCAAGAGGAAGGTCTTCCCTTTATCTTTGAAGGGAAAGGCATTGGCATGGTATAGGCTATGTGATGATATTAGATCTTGGAATTACAACCGATTGAAATTGGAACTTCATCAGAAGTTTTATCCTATGCATGTGATTCATCGTGATCGGAATTATATATATAATTTTTGGCCTCGTGAAGAAGAAAGTATCGCTCAAGCTTGGGGAGGCTTAAATCAATGTTATATTCATGCCCCAATCATGAGCTCTCAAGAGAAATTATTGTTTAGAAATTTTATGCTCGGCTATCTCGTAATGATCAATCCATGCTCGATACTTCTTGTACTGGTTCTTTTATGAAGAATACTATTGAATTCAAATGGGATCTCTTGGAAACAATTAAATGCAACTCTGAAGATTGGGAGCTCGATGGAGGTAAGGAGTGAGGTATAAATCTTGAATTTGATTGTGTTAAAACTTTTATGGATACCGATGCTTTTCCGAATTTTAGCACTAAATATGGACTTGACTCTGAGATAGTGGCTTCTTTCTGTGAATCATTTGCTACTCATGTTGATCTCCCTAAGGAGAAGTGGTTTAAATATCATCCTCCCATTGAAGTGAAAGTAGTAGAACCCATTGAAGCCAGGGAAGAAACCACTACTTATAATGTTCATCCAGTTATTCCTACTGCTTATATTGAGAAACCACCTTTTCCTGTTAGGATAAAAGAACATGCTAAAGCTTCAACTGTGGTTTGCAAGAGTTATACAAGAACACCTACACCCTCTAAACAAATCAAATTTGAACCTAATGTTGCTATGGTTAAAGATCTCTTGGTGGAAACTATTGATGGGCATGTTATTTATTTCTGTGATGAAGCTACTAGAATTGCCAAACCCGATGAAAAAGATAAACATAGACCTATTGTTGGCATGCCTGTTGTCTCTGTCAAAATAGGAGATCATTGCTATCATGGCTTATGTGATTTGGGTGCTAGTGTGAGTGCTATTCCATTTAATTTATATCAAGGAATATGAATGATATTGCACCTGCTGAGATAGAAGATATTGATGTTACTATTAAACTCGTGAATAGAGATACTATTACACCACTTGGGATTGTTAGGGATGTTGAAGTCTTGTGTGGGAAAATAAAATACCCTACTGATTTTCTAGTTCTTGGTTCCCCACAAGATGATTTTTGTCCCATAATATTTGGTAGAACTTTCCTAAACAAGGTTAATGCTAAAATAGATTGTGAGAAAGAAACTATTAGTGTAAGTTTCGGTAACGTGTCTCATGAGTTTAATTTCTCCAAATTTCGTAGACAACCTCATGATAAAGAGTCACCTAGTAAGGATGAGATTATTGGTCTTGCTTCTATTGCCGTGCCTCCTACTGATCCTTTAGAACAATATTTGCTAGACCATGAAAATGATATGCATATGAATGAAAGAAATGAAATAGATGAGATATTCTCTAAACAAATGCCCATTTTAAAACACAATTTTCCTGTTGAAATTCTTGGAGATCCTCTACCACCCAAGAGTGATCCTGTGTTTGAGCTTAAACAATTACCTGATACCTTGAAATATGCTTATCTTTATGAAAAGATGATATATCCTGTTATTATTAGTGCTAACCTCTCAGAGCATGAAGAAAAGAGATTATTGAAAACTCTGAGGTAGCACCGTGCCGCTATTGGATATACTCTTGATAATCTTAAGGGCATTAGTCCCACTTTATGTCAGCATAAAATTAATATGGAACCAAATGCTAAACCAGTTGTTGATCATCAACGACGGTTAAATCCTAAAATGAAAGAGGTGGTAAGAAATGAAATATTAAAGCTTCTGGAAGCAGGTATTATCTATCCTATAGCTGATAGTAGATGGGTAAGTCATGTTTATTGTGTCCCTAAGAAGGGAGGTATTACTGTAGTTACTGATGATAAAAATGAACTTATCCCACAAAGGATTATCACAAGTTATAGAATGGTAATTGATTTTAGAAAATTAAACAAAGCTACTAGGAAAGATCATTATCCCTTGCCTTTTATTTTTTGGTGAATACACTTAGCAGCGTATCATTTCATTGATAGGTAGAAAAGGGGTTTACAAGTTACAGTTTGCCCCCTCGCAGACATGCACAAACTGGCGTCTAGGAGGTTGCAAGGTCGAGCAGTAGGAAGGAGGATGCTCATCCTCAAGACACAAGGTTCATGTTACAGGGATGATCACGACTAGTCCTTTTGCGCCCGCCTTAGCCCAAAGGCAGGCGTCATCTTTGACCGAGAGTACTAGGTCATCAGCGGAGGGGCGCCGACCGTCGAATATGACCGCATTGCGGTGCTTCCAAATGGCCCAGGCGGTCAGCGCCACAATGGAGTTGAGGCCCTTCCGTAGGCAGCTCGGAGAAACTTCAACAACCATGGACCACCATGCGAAGAAGACAGTCGCACTGTCCATTGGTGGTGTAGTGAGTCGGCACTACGATAGAATTTCGTGCCAGGTGATCCTAGAGAAAACACATCCAGAGAGTAGATGGTTGATGGGCTCGGTCTCCTGCGAGAATAGGATGCAAGCCGTGTCCTGAGTAAGGCCGTGGCGCGGCCGGCGCTCTGCCGTCCAGCACCTGTCGAGGGATGCAAGCAAGAGGAAGATCTTGTTGTTCATTGGTGCCCAATTCTTCCATAGGAGACGCCAGCATGGGGTGATGTGGAACCATGGAAGAGAGCCCTATAGCACGAGCTAGCCAAGTAGACACCATTCGAGGTCCAGCGCCATATGATGCGGTTCGGCTCGGGGGTGAGGATAATACCATGCAGCTTGCACAATAAGTCGATGTACCCGATCACTTCCTGCGGCCCGAGGGTGTCATGGATGTTGCCAAACCAGGCATGTAGCGTGAGGCCCTCGCATACCATCGTGCGACGGCGCTGGCGACGTGGCACGAACCGGAAGAGGGAGGGGGCGAGCTCGGCGACCGATTGCCCTTCGAGCCAGTGCTTGGTCCAGAAGAGACATATCCTTCCATCACCTAGCTGCCAGGCTGTGGAGGCATGAAAGAACTGGGCAGTGACATCATCACCAGGGAGCTATAGGTGATGCCATGGGCGGGAGGGGTCAGTGTCCTTAAGCCAAAGCCAACGGCAGCGGAGTGAGATTCCGGTGTGGTGCTAACCAGGCAGCTGCCCGTCTTGGCATCCTTTCTGCCATGCCAAAGGAAGTCACGGATAACACACGTGATCTTCCTGAGAATCTTCGGGGTGACGGCAATGGGCATGAGTATATGCATAGGCATGTCGGAGAGCATGTGCCGTACCAGGGCCAGCAGCTCACCACAGGATAGGAGTGTCGCCTTCCAGGTTGCAAGCTTCCGCACGAGTTTATCCACCAGAGGGAGCAAGGAGGAGGTGGGCATTTTGCGAATGGATAGGGGGAGGCCCAGGTAGACGATGGGGAATGAGGTGATCGCACAAGACAGCGTGGAGGCAATGGTCGTGGTTGCCTCGTCATCGCACCGAATCGGGGTGGCAGAGCACTTCATGAAGTTGGTGTGGAGCCCAGAGGCCTCTCCAAAGATCCGGAGTAGCTCCTGAATGGTGGCGAGCTCACCAAAGATCCTTTGCCTTTTATTGATCAAATGCTAGAAAGACTATGAAAACATACACATTTCTGCTTTCTAGATGGATACTCTGTTTTTTCTCAAATACCTATGTGACAAGAGGATCAAGAAAAAAAAACTACTTTTACATGCGCTTTTGGTACTTTTGCTTATAGACGTATGCCTTTTGGTTTATGCAATGCACCTGCTACCTTTCAAAGATGTACAACTGCTATATTCTCTGACTTCTGTGAAAAGATTGTTGATGTTTTCATGGAAGATTTTTCCATTTACGGGACTTTTTTTGATGATTGCTTAAGCAACCTTGATCGAGTTTTGCAGAGATGTGAACAAACTAATCTTGTATTGAGTTGGGAGAAGTGCCACTTTATGCTTAATGAAGGTATTGTCTTGGGGCATAAAATGTCCGAAAGAGGTATTAAAGTTGATAAAGCTAAAGTTGATGCAATTGAAAAAATGTCGTGTCCTACAGATATCAAAGGTATAAGAAGTTTCCTTGGTCATGCCGGTTTCTATAGGAGATTTATTAAAGACTTTTCTAAAATTTCTAGGCCTCTTACTAATCTTTTGCAAAAAGATGTTCCATTTGTTTTTTATGATGATTGTTTAGAAGCCTTTGAAATACTTAAGAAAGCCTTAATCTCTGCACCTATTGTTCAACCACCTGATTGGAACCTACCCTTTTAAATTATGTGTGATGCTAGTGATTATGCTGTTGGTGCTGTTCTAGGACAAAGAGTTGATAAGAAATTAAATGTTGTTCATTATGCTAGTAAAACTCTAGGCAGTGCTCAGAGAAATTATGCTACTACTGAAAAGGAATTTCTAGCAGTTGTGTTTGCTTGTGATAAATTTAGATCTTACATTGTTGATTCTAAAGTGATTGTCCACACTGATCATGCTGCCATTAAGTACCTTATGGAAAAGAAAGATGCTAAACCTAGACTCATTAGGTGGGTTCTCTTGCTACAAGAATTTGATTTACATATTATTGATAGGAAAGGAGCTGAGAACCCCGTAGAAGACAACTTTTCTAGGTTAGAAAATATTCTTGATGACCCACTACCTATTGATGATAGCTTTCCTGATGAACAATTAGCCATCATAAATGCTTCTCGTAGCACCCCATGGTATGCAGACTATGCTAATTATATCGTTGCTAAATTTATACCACCTAGTTTCACATACCAACAAAAGAAAAAGTTTTTCTATGATTTAAGACATTACTTCTGGGATGACCCACACCTTTATAAAGAAGGAGTAGATGGTGTTGTTAGTTGTTGTATACCTAAGCATGAACATGAGCAAATCCTACTCAAGTGTACCTCCGAAGCTTACGGAGGACACCATGCGGGAGACAGGACTACACACAAGGTATTACAATCTGGTTTTTATTGGCCTACTATTTTCAAAGATGCTTGTAAGTTTGTCTTGTCTTGTGATGAATGTCAAAGAATTGGTAACATTAGTAGACGTCGGGAAATACCTATGAATTATTCACTTGTTATTGAACCATTTGATGCTTGGGGATTTGATTATATGGTGCCTTTTCCTTCCTCCAATGGGTATACTCATATTTTGGTTGCTGTTGATTATGTTCCTAAGTGGGTAGAAGTCATTCCAACTAGTAGTGCTAATCACAACACTTCCATTAAGATGCCTAAAGAAGTTATTTTTCCGAGGTTTGGAGTCCCTAGATATTTAATGACTGATGGTGGTTCACACTTTATTCATGGTGCTTTCCATAAATTGCTTGCTAAATATGATGTTAACCATATAATTGCATCTCCATATCACCCTCAGTCCAGTGGTCAAGTAGAATTAAGTAATAGAGAAATAAAATTAATCTTGAAAAAGACTGTTAATAGATCTAGGAAGAATTGGTCTAAGAAGCTCGATGATGCATTATGGGCCTATAGAACTCCTTATAAAAATCCTATGGGTATTTCTCCATATAAAATGGTTTATGGGAAAGCATGTCACCTACCTCTCGGACTAGAACATAAAGCTTATTGGGCAATCAAAGAACTCAACTATGATTTCAAACTTGCCGGTGAAAAGAGGTTATTTGACATTAGCTCACTTGATGAATGGATAAACCAAGCTTATGAAACTGCCAAATTGTTTAAAGAAAAGGTTAAAAGATGGCGTGACAAAAGAATACAAAAGCGGGAATTCAATGAGGTGACCAAGTCTTGCTATACAATTCTTGTTTAAGATTTTTTTGTAGGAATACTTCTCTCCAAATGGGAAGGTCCTTACATTATCGAAGAAGTTCAGCGTTTCGGTTTCATCAAGATCAACAATGCCGAGGGTAATAACCCGAAGGTGGTGAATGGGCAAAGAATCAAACATTATATCTCAGGTACGCCCATAAATGTTGAAACTTATATTATTCATACCATAACACTGGAGGAATACATAAAGGAAACCTTCTAGAACGCTCCAGAAGCCTGAAAAGGAGCAGGTATGTGATATGGTAAGTAAACCGACTACAGAAGTTTTCCAAAAGCAATTTTACTCCGTTTTGGAATATTTGAAATTTAGAAAAATAAAAAATAGTCTGATAAGTGCACGAGCAGGCAACAAGCCTTGAGGGCGTGCCTCCCGAGCTTGTGGCCAGCTCGTGTACCCACCGGACTCCGTTTTCTTGCAGATTACTTCTTTTGCACGGTAAAAATTCATTATATAATCTCCCGAAGGTTTTGACCACCGTATCGCGACAATATCCTCTGTTCTTGTTTCGAGCTATTTTTCTGACAGATCTAAAAGCATGTCGTCGCAAGATTCGGACGGGGAGATCTATGTTTCCCATTATATGATGGATCCAAAGATTGTTGGGGAGATATATCCCTACCTATGGTCCACGGATGAGGAACAAGATTCCGATCCGGAGGAGGCAAAAGATGTGAGCTCAGAGGAAGATGATGTCCTCCTAACTCAACCAGGGGATATTGATGACCCACAGGTATATATATGGGATTAATTGTAGCCTTTTCGATAAGTAAGAGTGTCGCACCCAACGAGGAGCAGAAGGAAATGACAAGTGATTTTCAGCAAGGTAATGTCTGCAAGTGCTAAAATTGTAAGTAACAGAGTAGTTTGATAGCAAGATAATTTGTAACGAGCAAGTAACAATAGTAGTAAAAAAAGTGCAGAAAGGTAGCACAATCCTTTTGAGGCAAAGGACATGCCAAAATGGTCTCTTATAATAGGCAAAGCATTCTTGAGGGTACACGGGAATTTCATCTAGTCACTTTCATCATGTTGGTTCGATTTGTGTTCACTACTTTGATAATTTGATATGTGGGTGGACCGGTGCTTAGGTGTTGTTCTTAATTGAACAAACCTCCTACTTATGATTAACCCTCTCGCAAGCATCCGCAACTACGAGAAAAGTATTAAGAATAAATTCTAACCATAGCATTAAACTTTTGGATCCAATCGGCCCCTTACGGAATAGCGCATAAACTAGGGTTTAAGCTTCTGTCACTCTCGCAACCCATCATTTAATAACTACTCCACAATGCATTCCCTTAGGCCCAAATATGGTGAAGTGTCAAGTAGTCGACGTTCACATGACACCACTAAGGGAATCACAACATACATACTATCAAAATATCGAACACATATCAAGTTCACATGATTACTTGCAACAAGATTTCTCCCGTGACCTCAAGAACAAAAGTAACTACTCACAAATGATAATCATGCTCAAGATCGGAGGGGTATTAATAGCATATTGGATCTGAACATATAATCTTCCACCAAATAAACCATATATTAATCAACTACAAGATGTAATCAACACTACTAGTCACCCCCAAGTACCAATCTGAGGTTCCAGTACAAAGATTGAACACAAGAGATGAACTAGGGTTTGAGAGGAGATGGTGTTGTTGAAGATGTTGATGGAGATTGCCCTCCCCAAGATGGGAGAGTTGTTGGTGATGATGATGACGATGATTTCCCCCTCCGGAAGGGAAGTTCCCCCGGCGGAATCGCTCCGCCGGAGGGCAAAAGTGCTCCTGCCCAAGTTCCACCTCGAGACGGCAGCGCTCCGTACCAAAAGTCCTCTCCTTATTTTTTCTAGGTCAAAATGACTTATATACCATAAGATGGGCACCGGAGGTGGGCTGGGCTGAGCACAACCCACCAGGGTGCGCCTGGGGGGTCAGGCGCACCCTGGTGTCTTGTGCTCACCAGGTGGCCCCCTTCGAGTAGTTATTTGCTCCAGTATTTCTTATTTATTCCATAAAAAATCCTCGTGAAGTTTCAGCTCATTCAGAGTTGTGCAGAATAGGTGGTCTGACGTAGCTTTTCCAGGTCCAGATTTCCAGTTGCCGGAATTCTCCCTCTTTGTGTGAACATTGCATATTATGAGAGAAAGGCATTAGAATTACTCCAAAAAGCATTATTATGCATAAAAACATTATAAATAATAGTAGGTAAACATGATGCAAAATGGATGTATCAACTCCCCCAAGCTTAGACCTCGCTTGTCCTCAAGCAAAAACTAAAATCAAAAAACATGTCCACATGCTTAGAGAGGGAGGTGTCGATAAAAACAAAATACGGACATAGAAGCATCATGTAGATTGTTATAACAGCAACAAACTTAAACATAAAACTTTATCATAGAACTTTTATCATAGACTTCTCATGAATAAGTAACAATTCATCACACTATCAAAGTATAAAGCATAAACTCTATTGGAAACCAACAAACTATGTTAGTCAACTTTGCAATTATAATTCATCTTCTTTTTAGGAAAGGGTCACGTATCGGAGCCTTTAGGCAAGTCCACATACTCAACCATCATATAGTCTTCTATGATTGCTAACACTCACCACATACACATGAGCAAAACATTTCAACCGGACACATAGAAAGATAGGGGCTTATAATTTCGCCTCCCAACGTATTCACCTCAAGGGTGATGTCAACAATAATCACTCATGCTACCCACATCCAAGTGGATATATGTGCCTAGATCCTTCCTCACCACATGATGCTTGCCAAAAGAGAAAATAAAAAGGAAAAGAGAGAAAAACTTTGACTCTTGCATGAAAGTAAATGCATAAAAGTAAAAGATAGGCCCTTCGCAGAGGGAAGCAGAGGTTGCCATGTGCTTTTTGTTTGTATGCTCAACCCTTTAGTGCAAAAGAACATCACGTTATATTGCCCCTTAAGATAGCAACCTTTATTATGCAGTCTGTCACTTTTATTCTTTGCTATCACAAGTTTGTACGACGCTCAATTTTCTCTTACATTAAATGATCTAACACTTTTAGAAGCAATTTTTATTGCCTTATTGCACCGATGACAACTTACTTGAAGGATCTTACTCAATCCTTAGGTAGGTATGGTGGACTCTTGAAAATAAGATTTGGGTTTAAGGGTTTTTGGATGCGCAAGTAGTATCTCTACTTGGTGCGAAATTTTTGGCTAGCAAAGATGGGGGGCAAGCACCACATGTTGAAGGATCTATGACAATATAGCTTCTATGTGAATATGAACAAACATAAATCATTACGTTGTCTTCCTTGTCCAACGTCAACAATTTTGGCATATAATATTTTGATGGGGGCTCACAATCACAAAAGATTTCCAGGATAGTGTATTTGCATGTGAATCTTCTCTTCCCTTATTAATTCTTTCATGAATTGCATCATTGACCAATGCTATGTTTGTCAATCTTCAATAAATTTTTCTACTTATACTTTTCCTTATGTGATGTCATTACTTACCATAAGATTAGCATATGATCTTTTTCATTTATTTCCTTTCTTTTTTTATTGCGACATGAAAATAAAGAAAGCAAAACTCAAACTAAACTTTATTATATATCTTGCACACGATTACAAGGATAGATCACTAAGCAAACTCTCAAAAAGAAAGGATCGAACTAAACTTTTATTCCTCTAAAACATAAGATAACTATGGATCGAACTAAGATAAATAAAGGCAAAAGATAGTGGAGGTGATACGATACCGGGGCACCTCCCCCAAGCTTGGCGTAAGCCAAGGGGAGTGCCCATACCCGATACTCAATTTTCTTTTGGTGATGAAGGAGGTGGTGCTGATGATGAGGTAGTAGTGATCTTGTCCTTCATGACCAAGAGATTTTCCAATCGTTTCAATGATCCGAAAGGCTTCAATCTTAGTAGGGGTAAGATGAGCATAGTAAGGTTTCAGGATATCTTCTTCTTCCTCCTTGGCAGGCAGGGTTGGCTCAACCACCGGCGCTTGATCTCCGATGGCCTCCTTGCTCATGGCCCCTTGAGAGGTTCTTCGGGCCCTTCTCTCTTCAGCTCGATCTTCATCAACCAAGCAACCTCTTCTACTTTGTTGGAGGAGGGAGAAGACATGATGCCTGGCTTAACAGATCTGACCGAAAACAGCAAGAAAAGAAAACAAAATATTTCTCTGCGATATGGTGGTCAATAGGTTCGGGGGGTATATAAAGATTTTTTATCTTGGGAAACAAGCAAAGGGAAGAAAAACGGAGTCCGGAAGGTACCCGAGGTGGGCACAACCCACCTGGGCGCGCCTGGCGCCAGGCGCGCCCTGGTGTCTTGTGCCCACCAGGGTCACCTTCCTGGTAGTTTCTTATTTTCCTAATTTTTGTTATATTCCAAAACGGACAGAAAATATTTTTGCAGACTTTTCGGAGTCCGTTTACTTACCGTATCACGTACCTCCTCTTTTTCACGATTCTAGAGTGTTCCGGAAGGTTTCCTTTATGTGATCTTCCGATGTCATAGTTTGGATAATATTGCTTTCAACATTAATGGGCGTACCTGAGATATAATGTTTTATTCGTTGCCCATTAACAACCTTCGGGTTAGTACCTTCGGCATTATTTATTTTGATAGCTCCAGATCGATAAACCTCCTCGATAACATAGGGTCCTTCCCATTTGGAGAGGAGTTTTCCTGCAAAGAATCTAAAACGAGAGTTGTACAAAAGAACATATTCTCCAACTTTGAACTCATGCTTTTGGATTCTTTTATCATGCCATCTTTTAACTTTTTCTATAAACAACTTGGCATTTTCATAAGCTTGGGTTCTCCATTCATCTAATGAGCTAATATCAAATAACCTCTTTTCACCAGCAAGTTTGAAATCATAGTTGCGTTCTTTAATTGCCCAGTAAGCTTTATGTTCCAACTCAGGAGGCAAATGACAAGCTTTTCCATAAACCATTTTATAAGGAGACATACCCATAGGGTTTTTATATGTTGTTCTATAAGCCCAAAATGCATCATCAAATTTCTTGGACCAATTCTTCTGGGACCTATTGACAGTCTTTTGCAAAATTAATTCTATTTCTCTATTGCTAAGTTCAACTTGACCACTAGACTGAGGATGATATGGTGATGCAATTCTATGGTTAACATCATACTTGGCAAGCATTTTACAGAAAGCACCATGAATAAAGTGTGAACCACCATCAGTCATTAAATATCTAGGGACTCCAAACCTTGGGAAAATAACTTCTTTGAGCATTTTAATAGAGGTGTTGTGATCAGCACTACTGGTTGGAATAGCTTCTACCCACTTAGTAACATAATCAACAACAACCAAAATATGAGTACACCCATTAGAGGAAGGAAAAGGTCCCATGTAATAAAATCCCCAAACATCAAATGGTTCAACAGCAAGTGAATAATTCATAGGCATTTCTTGACGCTTATCGATATTACCTATTCTTTGACATTCATCACAAGATAAGACAAACTTACGGGCATCCTTGAAGAGAGTAGGCCAATAAAACTCAGATTGCAATACCTTGTGAGCAGTTCTGTCTCCCGCATGATGTCCTCCATAAGCTTCAGAGTGACATTTCCGTAGGATTTGTCCCTGTTCATGCTTAGGTACACAACGTCTAATAATACCATCTACTCCTTCTTTATAAAAATGTGGGTCATCCCAAAAGTAATGTCTTAAATCATAGAAGATTTTTTTTTCTTTTGTTGGTATGTGAAACTAGGTGGTAAATATTCAGCAACAATGTAATTAGCATAGTCAGCATACCAAGGGGTGTTATGAGAAACATTTATTGCAGCTAACTGCTCATCGGGAAAACTATCATCAATAGGAAGTGGGTCATCAAGAACATTTTCAAGCCTAGACAAGTTATCAGCTACGGGGTTCTCAGCTCCTTTTCTATCAGTGATATGCAAATCAAATTCCTGTAGCAAGAGAACCCATCGAATAAGCCTAGGCTTAGCATCTTTCTTTTCCATAAGATATTTTATAGCAGCATGATCGGTGTGGACAATAACTTTTGAATCTACAATATAGTATCTAAATTTATCACAAGCAAACACCACTGCAAGAAATTCTTTTTCAGTAGTAGCATAATTCCGTTGAGCACTGTCTAGAGTTTTACTAGCACAATGAATAAACATTCAGTTTCTTATCAACTCTTTGTCCTAGAACAACACCAACAGCATAATCACTAGCATCACACATAATTTCAAAAGGCAAGTTCCAATCAGGTGGTTGAACAATAGGTGCAGAAATTAAGGCTTTCTTGAGTGTTTCGAAGGCTTCAAAACAATCATCATAAAAAACAAAAGGAATATCCTTTTGCAAAAGATGTGTAAGAGGCTTAGAAATTTTACAAAAGTCTTTGATAAATCTCCTATAGAAACCAGCATGACCAAGGAAACTACGAATGCCTTTGATATCTTTAGGATGTGGCATTTTCTCAACTGCATCAACCTTAGCTTTGTCCACCTCAATGCCTCTTTCAGAAATTTTATGGCCCAAAACAATACCTTCGTTAACCATAAAGTGGCACTTCTCCCAATTCAAGACAAGATTTGTTTGTTCACATCTCTGCAAGACTCGAGCAAGATTGCTTAAACAATCATCAAAAGACTTCCCATAAACAGAAAAGTCATCCATGAAAACCTCAACAATCTTTTCACAGAAGTCAGAGAATATAGCAGTCATGTATCTTTGAAAGGTAGCAGGTGCATTGCATAAACCAAAAGGCATACGTCTATAAGCATAAGTTCCAAACGGACATGTAAAAGTGGTCTTTTCTTGATCAGGTTGAGAAACAGGTATTTGTGAAAAACCAAAATATCCATCAACGAAGCAAAAATGTGTGTGCTTAGATAATCTTTCTAGCATTTGATCAATAAAAGGCAGAGGGTAATGATCTTTTCTAGTTGCTTTGTTTAATTTTCTAAAATCAATTACCATTCTATAGCCTGTAACAATTCTTTGTGGAATAAGTTCATTCTTATCATTAGGAACAACGGTAATACCTCCTTTCTTAGGGACACAATGAACATGACTTACCCATGTACTATCAGCTATAGGGTAGATTATGCCTGCTTCCAGAAGTTTTAATATGTCTGTTCTTACCACTTCTTTCATCTTCGGATTTAACCGACGTTGGTGATCAACAACGGGTTTAGCATCTGGTTCCATATTAATCTTGTGCTGACATAGAGTGGGACTAATGACCTTAAGGTAATCAAGAGTATATCCAATAGCAGCTCGGTGCTTCCTTAGAACTTTCAATAATCTTTCTTCTTCATGTTCTGAAAGGTTAGCACTAATAATAACTGGATATATCTTCTTCTCATCAAGATAAGCATATTTCAAAGTGTCTGGCAATTGTTTTAATTCAAACACAGGATCACCTTTAGGTGGAGGAGGACCTCCTAGAGTTTCAATAGGCAAATTGTGTTTAAGCACAGGACGTTGTTCAAAGAAAATCTTATCTATTTCATTTCTTTCATGCATATGCAAATCATTTTCATGGTCCAGCAAATATTGTTCTAGTGGATCAGTAGGAGGTACAGCAATAGAAGCAAGACCAATTAGTTCATCCTTACTAGGCAATTCTTTTTTTATGAGGTTTTCTACTAAACTTAGAAAAATTAAACTCATGAGACTCATCACCAAAACTAACACCGACAGTTTGTTTCTCACAATCTATTTTAGCATTAACGGTGTTCAAGAAGGGTCTACCAAAGATAATGGGACAAAAGTCATCTTGTGGGGAACCAAGAACAAGAAAATCAGTAGGGTATTTTATTTTCCTACACAAGACTTCAACATCTCTAACAATCCCAAGTGGTGTGATGGTGTCTCTATTAGCAAGTTTAATAGTAACATCTATGTCTTCTATTTCAGCTGGTGCTATGTCATTCATAATTCCTTGATATAAGGTAAAAGAAATAGCACTCACGCTAGCACCCATGTCACATAAACCATGATAACAGTGATCTCCTATTTTAACAGAGACAACATGCATGCCAACAAAGGGTCTATGTTTATCCTTTTTATAGGGTTTGGCAATTCTAGCAGCTTCATCACAGAAGTAAATAACATGCCCATCTATATTTTCTTCTAGGAGATCCTTAACCATAGCAACACTAGGTTCTACCTTTATTTGTTCAGATGGTTTAGGTGTTCTAATATAACTTTTGTTGACCACAGTTGAAGCTTTAGCATGTTCCTTCATCCTAACAGGGAAAGGTGGTTTTTCAATATAAGCAGTAGGAACAATTGGATCAATGTTATAAATTATAGTTCCATCTTTAGCTATTATTGGTTCTTTAATTTCTTCCTTAATAGGTGGGTGATATTTAAACCACTTCTCCTTAGGGAGATCAACATGAGTAGCAAAAGATTCATAAAATGAGGCTACTATCTCAGAGTCAAGTCCATATTTAGAGCTAAACTTTTGAAAAGCATCGGTATTCATAAAAGATTTAACACAATCATACTTAAGCTTAATACCTGACTCTTTACCTTCGTCGAGTTCACAATCTTCAGAGTTGCGTTTAATTCTTTCTAAGAGATCCCACCGGAAGTCAATAGTCTTCTTCATAAAAGAACCAGCACAAGAAGTATCAAGCATGGATTGATCATTACGAGAAAGCCAAGCATAAAAATTCTGAGTAATTATTTCTCTTGATAGCTCATGATTGGGGCATGAATATAACATTGACTTAAGCCTCCCCCAAGCTAGAGCGATACTTTCTCCTTCACGAGGCCAAAAATTATATATATAATTCCGATCACGATGAACTAGATGCATAGGATATTTTTTTTGGTGAAACTCCAATTTCAATCGATTCCAATTCCAAGATCCAATATCATCGCATAGCCTATACCATGCCAATGCTTTTCCCTTCAAAGATAAAGGGAAAACCTTCTTCTTAACTTCATCTCCGGGTAAACCTGCAAGCTTAAACAATCCACAAATTTCATCCACATATATCAAGTGCATATCAGGATGTTCAGTTCCATCTCCTGCAAAAGGATTAGCTAGCAGTTGTTCTATCATACCCGAAGGAATTTCGTATTCAATATTTTCAGTAGGTGCAGTAGGTTGAGGGGTAACTAATTGTGGTTCCGGTCGAGGTGAAGATACCCTGAACAAACCCCTCGAAGGATTATTTTCCATAGTAACAAGTGACAATAAATTTCAGCATGTAGTAATAATTTTTCCTTACCAATTTCCACTTACCAAGAGCGCTTCACTCCCCAGCAACGGCGCCAGAAAAGAGCCTTGATGACCCACAAGTATATGGGATCAATTGTAGCCTTTTCGATAAGTAAGAGTGTCGAACCCAATGAGGAGCAGAATGAAATGACAAGTGGTTTTCAGCAAGGTAATGTCTGCAAGTGCTAAAATTGTAAGTAACATAGTAGTTTGATAGCAAGATAATTTGTAACGAGCAAGTAACGATAGTAGTAAAAAAAGTGCAGCAAGGTAGCCCAATCCTTTTGAGGCAAAGGACAGGCCAAAACGGTCTCTTATAATAAGCAAAGCGTTCTTGAGGGTACACGGGAATTTCATCTAGTCACTTTCATCATGTTGGTTAGATTTGTGTTCACTACTTTGATAATTTGATATGTGGGTGGACCGGTGCTTAGGTGTTGTTCTTACTTGAACAAACCTCCTACTTATGATTAACCCCCTCACAAGCATCCGCAACTACGATAAAAGTATTAAGAATAAATTCTAACCATAGCATTAAACTTTTGGATCCAATCGGCCCCTTACGGAATAGCGCATAAACTAGGGTTTAAGCTTCTGTCACTCTCGCAACCCATCATCTAATAACTACTCCACAATGCATTTCCTTAGGCCCAAATATGGTGAAGTGTCATGTAGTCGACGTTCACATGACACCACTAAGGGAATCACAACATACATACTATCAAAATATCGAACACATATCAAGTTCACATGATTACTTGCAACAAGATTTCTTCCGTGACCTCAAGAACAAAAGTAACTACTCATAAATGATAATCATGCTCAAGATCAGAGGAGTATTAAATAGCATATTGGATCTGAACATATAATCTTCCACCAAATAAACCATATAGTAATCAACTACAAGATGTAATCAACACTACTAGTCACCCCCAAGTACCAATCTGAGGTTTCGGTACAAAGATTGAACACAAGAGATGGACTAGGGTTTGAGAGGAGATGGTGCTGTTAAATATGTTGATGGAGATTTTCCTCCCCAAGATGGGAGAGTTGTTGGTGATGATGATGACGATGATTTCCCCCTTCGGGAGGGAAGTTCCCCTGGCGGAATCGCTCCGCCGGAGGGCAAAAGTGCTCCTGCCAAGTTCCGCCTTGAGACGGCGGCGCTCTGTCCCGAAAGTCCTCTCCTTAATTTTTCTAGGTCAAAATGACTTATATACTAGAAGATGGGCACCGGAGGTGGGCTGGGCTAAGCACAACTAAACCTGGGCATGGACAACCCGGCCCGGCAGCCCGACCCGACCCCGGCCGGGAAAACCCGGGCCGGGCCGGGCTTGTGTTCGGGCCGGGCTCGGGCTTGGAAAACAGAGCATGTCTAATTTTCGGGCCGGGCTCGGGCTCCAAAATTAACCCGAACGAAAGCCCGGCCCGGCCCGAGCATTTGCTGTAAAGAGGCTGAGAAGCAGCGATCCAGCCCAACAGGCTGGCCTTCTAGCCCGCAAACCACCTAACCGGCTAACCCTAATGCCTACCCCCCCCCCCCCCCCCCGCTCCCGCACCCGCACGCACACCCTGAGTCCCCGACCAGTCCACCCTCCACGACCCCCCTCGACTGGCGGTGGTGACGCAAGTCCTGGCTCCTGCTATGGCGAGGCCCCGGCGCTGCTGTACCTCGTCGGCCTGACGAGCAGCGGCTGCGGCCGCAGCCCCGACCAGTCCACCATCCTCGAGACCCCAAGTCCCCAACCCACCCTGTCTCAATCCATCGACCGGCAGCGGTGTTGCAGCTCTGGCACTGCAATGGCGCGGCCCCGGCGGTCCTTTCCCTCCTCGACCTGATCCTCCTCTAGGGCCACGCATCGGCGACGCTTCCTCCCCATCAGACGGCGGTGCTCCCTCCCCATCCGACTGCGGCGCTCCCTCCCCATCCGAAGGCGGCGCTCCCTCCCCATCTGACGGCGGCGCGCCCTCCCCATCCGACACCGACGACCGGCAGGTATGACCTTCTGTCCTCCTCTCTCTGTTGGTATGTTTATTGTTCCATTTAGGATGTTTTTTGCTGCATAGTAGATTAATATTTGTGCAACTCTGTTTCTCTTGTGTGTTGTATTTTATGGTAGGCATGGTAGTTTGTGGAGTCTAAGTGATGAAGTTCATGAAGAGGAAGAGGAGGATTATGATCCCAGTGTTGAACAGGACAATGCTGCCACAAGTGCAAGGTTGGACCAGATCGTTGTGGTTGATCCTGCTCGTTGTCGTGCTGCCCCATCAGCTACTGCTACGGTAGCACCTTGCAGCAAGCGTACAAGGTTGAACCAAGAGGGACGTCAGCCACCCGATGGACATGAAGCAAGTCAGCCGCCATCGCCACCGGCACCGCCAGGACCAAAGGTTACTACTGCTCCAAAATTAAGGTCAAAAGCATGGAAAAACTTCACTAGGATTGAACAATCTAATATTGATGAAGTAGTGGCAGAGTGCAATATTTGTCATACTATAATTAGAGCGCCCTCGAAGAATGGAACATCTAGTTTGTTAAGGCATACTGCTCAAGTGCATCCACATAATACAAATGAAGTGAATAGCTATTTTCTGAAAACTGAAAAGAATGCGGATGGCTCACATTCAGTTAGGAACACAAAGTTGGACATGGAAACTATTCGAGCTCGGGATATTCTTGCTGTCCCCATTTCTAGTGTTGCTTCGGAGCAAGCATTTAGCATGAGTCGCAAAGTTATAACACCTAACCGAGCTTCACTTAAGCCTAAGACCATCGAGGCTTTAATGTGTCTCCAAGATTGGTATCGTTGGAAGATGTCTCAGAATGAAGGTACAATCAAATGTCTATTGTTGTTTCATATTAACATCACCATTGCACACATTACCATTGATTCTTGTATTGTTTGTTTTGTAGAAATGAGCACTACAGGAGGTGGACCTTCAAGTTCTCATGCAGATGAGTTATCTTCAGATTCGGTTTGTATTCATTCATGTCATTTCTATCTAACTTACTATCTTGTCTTGTTTACCATATATCAGTTATGCACTCCTTTACTGTGACGCCCGGATAATTAAACTACAGTAGTTCTTTGCTAATGATGCCAGGTCACCTCCGTAACCGTTGCTAATCTCGCGTTAGTTCAAAACGATTCAAATTCAAATTTGAGTTAAAGGCAAACCACACAAGTTTTCAAATATTAAAACTAAAATGTTCGGTTTGTGCCAAATAATGCATAGGTAATTATGATGGAGAAACCACATTTTTATAAAAGATTTAAATGCCCTTAAGTAATTAAAACAGTAGGTAAAACAGCTAAATAAATGCCTTTTAGATTTTATAAAATAGTAAACTATTTTGCTCAGGGGTAAAACATTTTGTGGCAGTAGTTGGAATTGTAACTCTATTTTAGTTATGGGGTTTTCTTTTTGTAAAACTATAAACTATTAAGAGATCAAAGAAAACAGAAAAGAAAAAGTAAAAGAAAATAATAATAAATAAAATGCCAAAAGGCCCCCCTCCCACCTGGCCTCGGCCCAGCCACATACCAGGCCGGCCCATCCACACTCCCTTAACCCCCTGGTGCTGAAACCCTAGCCACCGACACCCCCCACTCGCGCCCCCACTCTCCCCCTCCCGATCCGATCTGGATCGGGATCGATCCCGTCGCCCGGACGCCCTTCGCCGTCCACCTCCGCCCGGAACGCCGCTCGACGCCGGAGCCACCTCGCCGGACTGCCTCCCCGTCTCCGACGCGTCGTCCCCGTCCCCCACCACGAGCCCCACTGCCGCGTACCCTATGCCCGCAGTGAGCCCCGCTTCCTCCTCTCTCCCTCGCGCGACCCCGCCGCTCGCGCTGCGCGTGCGCTCGCGCGCCCCGCGTCTGTCACCGCCACCTGCAGCCTTGCCTCGCCCCTGCACGCCCACGCGCGCACAACCCCAGCCGCGCCCGGCCATGCCCTTGGCCGCCCTCACCACTGCTTGCGCAGCCTCACCGTGCGCTGCTCGCGCCCACGTCGGCCAGCTGCGCCGGCTGCGCCCATAGCCACCCCGCCGCGCCTTTGGCGCGCACTGCCGCGCCGCTGTTCCCTGTCCCGCTCATCCCTCGCTGCTGCCAGCGCGCTGCCGCTCGCGGCCACCGCCGCCGCCGCTGCGCCGCGCGGCCCTCGTCCATGGTCGCCCCGCCCTCGCACTCTGGCAAGCAGCCCCCCTTGTCCTTCCCCGTTCCGGCCGTGGCCACGGCCACCGGCGCCAAGCCGCGCGCCCGCCCTTCGCACGCCGCGGCCCGGCTCCCCTGCGACAGCTCCTCTACCGCTCGCGGGCCCGCTCGTCGCCGGCCCCGCACTCCGTCTCCCCCCACGCCGGCCGGCCACCGCGGCCGCCCTGGCCGGCGAGCGCCCGCCCAGGCGCCCGTAGCCCCCCATCCCGGGTGGACTCGGGCGCACGCCCGTAACCGTTAAGGCTCCCCTAGAGCCACTGACACGCAGGGCCCACGCCCCAGAAAGATTAAAAAAAAGGATTAAAAAAATAAATTTAATCCCCCCCCCCCCCCCCCCCCCCCCCCCCCCCCCCCCCCCCCCCCCCCCCCCCCCCCCCCCCCCCCCCCCCCCCCCCCCCCCCCCCCCCCCCCCCCCCCCCCCCCCCCCCCCCCCCCCCCCCCCCCCCCCCCCCCCCCCCCCCCCCCCCCCCCCCCCCCCCCCCCCCCCCCCCCCCCCCCCCCCCCCCCCCCCCCCCCCCCCCCCCCCCCCCCCCCCCCCCAAATTCTAAAAATGATTAAATATTTTAAAATTAATATAAAATAAACCGTAGCTCGGATGGAAAAACTTTGTACATGAAACTTGCTCAGAACGACAAGACGAATCCGAATACGCAGTCCGTTCATCTGCCACATGCCCCTAGCATAGTGAACCTGCAACCGTCCCCCTCCGGTTCGTCTGTCCGAAAATGCGAAACACCGGGAATACTTTCCCGGATGTTTCCCCCCCTTTGCCGGTATCATCTACTGCCGCGTTAGGGCACACCTAGCACCGCTCATTGTCATGTCATGCATTGTCATGCATATGTTTGCATTATATTTATTGTTTCTTCCCCCTCTTCTCTCGTTAGACACCGAGACCGACGCCGCTGCTACCCAGTACGACTACGGTGTTGACGACCCTTCCTTCTTGCCAGAGCAACCAGGCAAGCCCCCCCTTTGATCACCAGATATCGCCTATTCCTTCTCTCTACTGCTTGCATTAGAGTAGTGTAGCATGTTACTGCTTTCGGTTAGTCCCATTCTGCTGCATAGCCTGTCATTGTTGCTACAGTTATGACCCTTACCTGCAATCCTAAATGCTTAGTATAGGATGCTAGTATTCCATCAGTGGCCCTACATTCTTGTCCGTCTGCCATGCTATACTACTGGGCCGTGATCACTCGGGAGGTGATCACGGGTATATACTTACATACATATTATATGATACATGTGGTGACTAAAGTCGAGTCGGCTCGTAGAGTACCCGCAAGTGATTCCGATGTGGGGGCTGAAAGGACAGGTGGCTCCATCCCGGTAGTGGTGGGCCTGGGTTCCTGACGGCCCCCGACTGTTACTTTGTGGCGGAGCGACAGGGCAGGTTGAGACCACCTAGGTGAGAGGTGGGCCTGGCCCTGGTCGGCATCCGCGGTTACTTCATAATAACATGCTTAATGAGATCTTGGTATTTGATCTGAGTTGGGTCGTTGACCTTATACGCACTAACCGCCACGTGGGACAAGATATGGGCAATCGGCGTCGTGGTATCAGCCGAAGCTCTTTTTGACGTCAGCGACTGAGTGGCGCGCGCCGCATTGGACCGTAAGCCCGCGCTTGTATTAAGGGGGCTAGGTCTGCTTTCGGCCGCGTTCGCAACGTGCAGGTGAGCAACGGGCGATGGGCCCAGACCCCTGCGCGCATAGGATTTAGACCGGCGTGCTGACCCCCCCCCCCCCCCCCCCCCCCCCCCCCCCCCCCCCCCCCCCCCCCCCCCCCCCCCCCCCCCCCCCCCCCCCCCCCCCCCCCCCCCCCCCCCCCCCCCCCCCCCCCCCCCCCCCCCCCCCCCCCCCCCCCCCCCCCCCCCCCCCCCCCCCCCCCCCCCCCCCCCCCCCCCCCCCCCCCCCCCCCCCCCCCCCCCCCCCCCCCCCCCCCCCCCCCCCCCCCCCCCCCCCCCCCCCCCCCCCCCCCCCCCCCCCCCCCCCCCCCCCCCCCCCCCCCCCCCCCCCCCCCCCCCCCCCCCCCCCCCCCCCCCCCCCCCCCCCCCCCCCCCCCCCCCCCCCCCCCCCCCCCCCCCCCCCCCCCCCCCCCCCCCCCCCCCCCCCCCCCCCCCCCCCCCCCCCCCCCCCCCCCCCCCCCCCCCCCCCCCCCCCCCCCCCCCCCCCCCCCCCCCCCCCCCCCCCCCCCCCCCCCCCCCCCCCCCCCCCCCCCCCCCCCCCCCCCCCCCCCCCCCCCCCCCCCCCCCCCCCCCCCCCCCCCCCCCCCCCCCCCCCCCCCCCCCCCCCCCCCCCCCCCCCCCCCCCCCCCCCCCCCCCCCCCCCCCCCCCCCCCCCCCCCCCCCCCCCCCCCCCCCCCCCCCCCCCCCCCCCCCCCCCCCCCCCCCCCCCCCCCCCCCCCCCCCCCCCCCCCCCCCCCCCCCCCCCCCCCCCCCCCCCCCCCCCCCCCCCCCCCCCCCCCCCCCCCCCCCCCCCCCCCCCCCCCCCCCCCCCCCCCCCCCCCCCCCCCCCCCCCCCCCCCCCCCCCCCCCCCCCCCCCCCCCCCCCCCCCCCCCCCCCCCCCCCCCCCCCCCCCCCCCCCCCCCCCCCCCCCCCCCCCCCCCCCCCCCCCCCCCCCCCCCCCCCCCCCCCCCCCCCCCCCCCCCCCCCCCCCCCCCCCCCCCCCCCCCCCCCCCCCCCCCCCCCCCCCCCCCCCCCCCCCCCCCCCCCCCCCCCCCCCCCCCCCCCCCCCCCCCCCCCCCCCCCCCCCCCCCCCCCCCCCCCCCCCCCCCCCCCCCCCCCCCCCCCCCCCCCCCCCCCCCCCCCCCCCCCCCCCCCCCCCCCCCCCCCCCCCCCCCCCCCCCCCCCCCCCCCCCCCCCCCCCCCCCCCCCCCCCCCCCCCCCCCCCCCCCCCCCCCCCCCCCCCCCCCCCCCCCCCCCCCCCCCCCCCCCCCCCCCCCCCCCCCCCCCCCCCCCCCCCCCCCCCCCCCCCCCCCCCCCCCCCCCCCCCCCCCCCCCCCCCCCCCCCCCCCCCCCCCCCCCCCCCCCCCCCCCCCCCCCCCCCCCCCCCCCCCCCCCCCCCCCCCCCCCCCCCCCCCCCCCCCCCCCCCCCCCCCCCCCCCCCCCCCCCCCCCCCCCCCCCCCCCCCCCCCCCCCCCCCCCCCCCCCCCCCCCCCCCCCCCCCCCCCCCCCCCCCCCCCCCCCCCCCCCCCCCCCCCCCCCCCCCCCCCCCCCCCCCCCCCCCCCCCCCCCCCCCCCCCCCCCCCCCCCCCCCCCCCCCCCCCCCCCCCCCCCCCCCCCCCCCCCCCCCCCCCCCCCCCCCCCCCCCCCCCCCCCCCCCCCCCCCCCTTGAACGCTTCCGCTTAGCGATCTACAAGGGTATGTAGATGCACTCTCCTTCACTCATTGCTAGATTACTCCATAGATTGATCTTGGTGTTGCGTAGAAAATTTTGAATTTCTGCTACGTTCCCCAACAGTGGCATCATGAGCTAGGTCTATGCGTAGTTTCTATGCACGAGTAGAACACAAAGCAGTTGTGGGCGTCGATATTGTCAATTTACTTGCCGTTACTAGTCTTATCTTGATTCGGCGGCATCGTGGGATGAGGCGGCCCGGACCGACCTTACACGTACTCTTACGTGAGACAGGTTCCACCGACTGACATGCACTAGTTGCATAAGGTGGCTAGCGGGTGCCAGTCTCTCCCACTTTAGTCGGATCGGATTCGATGAAAAGGGTCCTTATGAAGGGTAAATAGCAATTGACATATCACGTTGTGGTTTTGCGTAGGTAAGAAACGTTCTTGCTAGAAACCCATAGCAGCCACATAAAACATGCAAACAACAATTAGAGGATGTCTAACTTGTTTTTGCAGGGTATGCTATGTGATGTGATATGGCCAAAAAGAATGTGATGAATGATATGTGGTGTATGAGATTGATCATATTCTTGTAATAGGAATCACGACTTGCATGTCGATGAGAATGACAACCGGCAGGAGCCATAGGAGTTGTCTTAATTTATTGTATGACCTGCGTGTCATTGAACAAACGCCATGTAATTACTTTACTTTATTGCTAAGACGTTAGCCATAGTAGTAGAAGTAATAGTTGGCGAGACAACTTCATGAAGACACAATGATGGAGATCATGATGATGGAGATCATGGTGTCATGCCGGTGACGATGATGATCATGGAGCCCCGAAGATGGAGATCAAAAGGAGCAAAATGATATTGGCCATATCATGTCACTTTTGATTACATGTGATGTTTATCATGTTTATGCATCTTATTTGCTTAGAACGACGGTAGTAAATAAGATGATCCCTCACAATAATTTCAAGAAAGTGTTCTCCCTAACTGTGCACCGTTGCGAAGGTTCGTCCCCCCCCCCCCCCCCCCCCCCCCCCCCCCCCCCCCCCCCCCCCCCCCCCCCCCCCCCCCCCCCCCCCCCCCCCCCCCCCCCCCCCCCCCCCCCCCCCCCCCCCCCCCCCCCCCCCCCCCCCCCCCCCCCCCCCCCCCCCCCCCCCCCCCCCCCCCCCCCCCCCCCCCCCCCCCCCCCCCCCCCCCCCCCCCCCCCCCCCCCCCCCCCCCCCCCCCCCCCCCCCCCCCCCCCCCCCCCCCCCCCCCCCCCCCCCCCCCCCCCCCCCCCCCCCCCCCCCCCCCCCCCCCCCCCCCCCCCCCCCCCCCCCCCCCCCCCCCCCCCCCCCCCCCCCCCCCCCCCCCCCCCCCCCCCCCCCCCCCCCCCCCCCCCCCCCCCCCCCCCCCCCCCCCCCCCCCCCCCCCCCCCCCCCCCCCCCCCCCCCCCCCCCCCCCCCCCCCCCCCCCCCCCCCCCCCCCCCCCCCCCCCCCCCCCCCCCCCCCCCCCCCCCCCCCCCCCCCCCCCCCCCCCCCCCCCCCCCCCCCCCCCCCCCCCCCCCCCCCCCCCCCCCCCCCCCCCCCCCCCCCCCCCCCCCCCCCCCCCCCCCCCCCCCCCCCCCCCCCCCCCCCCCCCCCCCCCCCCCCCCCCCCCCCCCCCCCCCCCCCCCCCCCCCCCCCCCCCCCCCCCCCCCCCCCCCCCCCCCCCCCCCCCCCCCCCCCCCCCCCCCCCCCCCCCCCCCCCCCCCCCCCCCCCCCCCCCCCCCCCCCCCCCCCCCCCCCCCCCCCCCCCCCCCCCCCCCCCCCCCCCCCCCCCCCCCCCCCCCCCCCCCCCCCCCCCCCCCCCCCCCCCCCCCCCCCCCCCCCCCCCCCCCCCCCCCCCCCCCCCCCCCCCCCCCCCCCCCCCCCCCCCCCCCCCCCCCCCCCCCCCCCCCCCCCCCCCCCCCCCCCCCCCCCCCCCCCCCCCCCCCCCCCCCCCCCCCCCCCCCCCCCCCCCCCCCCCCCCCCCCCCCCCCCCCCCCCCCCCCCCCCCCCCCCCCCCCCCCCCCCCCCCCCCCCCCCCCCCCCCCCCCCCCCCCCCCCCCCCCCCCCCCCCCCCCCCCCCCCCCCCCCCCCCCCCCCCCCCCCCCCCCCCCCCCCCCCCCCCCCCCCCCCCCCCCCCCCCCCCCCCCCCCCCCCCCCCCCCCCCCCCCCCCCCCCCCCCCCCCCCCCCCCCCCCCCCCCCCCCCCCCCCCCCCCCCCCCCCCCCCCCCCCCCCCCCCCCCCCCCCCCCCCCCCCCCCCCCCCCCCCCCCCCCCCCCCCCCCCCCCCCCCCCCCCCCCCCCCCCCCCCCCCCCCCCCCCCCCCCCCCCCCCCCCCCCCCCCCCCCCCCCCCCCCCCCCCCCCCCCCCCCCCCCCCCCCCCCCCCCCCCCCCCCCCCCCCCCCCCCCCCCCCCCCCCCCCCCCCCCCCCCCCCCCCCCCCCCCCCCCCCCCCCCCCCCCCCCCCCCCCCCCCCCCCCCCCCCCCCCCCCCCCCCCCCCCCCCCCCCCCCCCCCCCCCCCCCCCCCCCCCCCCCCCCCCCCCCCCCCCCCCCCCCCCCCCCCCCCCCCCCCCCCCCCCCCCCCCCCCCCCCCCCCCCCCCCCCCCCCCCCCCCCCCCCCCCCCCCCCCCCCCCCCCCCCCCCCCCCCCCCCCCCCCCCCCCCCCCCCCCCCCCCCCCCCCCCCCCCCCCCCCCCCCCCCCCCCCCCCCCCCCCCCCCCCCCCCCCCCCCCCCCCCCCCCCCCCCCCCCCCCCCCCCCCCCCCCCCCCCCCCCCCCCCCCCCCCCCCCCCCCCCCCCCCCCCCCCCCCCCCCCCCCCCCCCCCCCCCCCCCCCCCCCCCCCCCCCCCCCCCCCCCCCCCCCCCCCCCCCCCCCCCCCCCCCCCCCCCCCCCCCCCCCCCCCCCCCCCCCCCCCCCCCCCCCCCCCCCCCCCCCCCCCCCCCCCCCCCCCCCCCCCCCCCCCCCCCCCCCCCCCCCCCCCCCCCCCCCCCCCCCCCCCCCCCCCCCCCCCCCCCCCCCCCCCCCCCCCCCCCCCCCCCCCCCCCCCCCCCCCCCCCCCCCCCCCCCCCCCCCCCCCCCCCCCCCCCCCCCCCCCCCCCCCCCCCCCCCCCCCCCCCCCCCCCCCCCCCCCCCCCCGTGGGAGAGACTGGCACCCGCTAGCCACCTTATGCACCAAGTGCATGTCAATCAGTGGAACCTGTCTCACGTAAGAGTACGTGTAAGGTCGGTCCGGGCCGCTTCATCCCACAATACCGTCGAAACAAGATTGGACTAGTAACGGTAAGCATATTGAACAACATCAACGCCCACAACTACTTTGTGTTCTACTCGTGCAAAGAATCTACGCAATAGACCTAGCTCATGATGCCACTGTTGGGTAACGTAGCAGAAATTCAAAATTTTCCTACGCGTCACCAAGATCTATCTATGGAGAGACCAGCTACAAGTAGAAGGAGAGTGCATCTACATACCCTTGTAGATTGCTAAGCGGAAGCGTTCAAGTGAACAGGGTTGATGGAGTCGTACTCGTCGTGATTCAAATCACCGATGATCAAGTGCCGAACGGACGGCACCTCCGCGTTCAACAACAATCTGAGCACAAGCTCAACGATTGAGCTTTTCTCCCTTAGTTTGCAGGCTAAGAAAATCGTCGGAGGTCTTATACCTCTTGACGTGGGCACGAGCCTGAAATCCCAATTTCAGCCCTCGAAACATCTCATATGTTCCACGACGTTTCGAAAACGTCTTTGGTGCCTCTACTTAAACCATTTAATTGAACTATCACGTAGTTATCAAAATGTGTATGTCCGATGTTCGCAACATCGACAAACGACATTGGGGTTCAGCACACTGAGCGGTGCATTAAGGACATAAGCTTTCTACTGA